>JARLTB010000377.1:12695000-12875000 GCA_030141615.1 Unio pictorum
GATACAGTTTATGAAAGAAAAATGCTTGCCGCAGGCGGCAATTTATTCAAATATAAACTCATCGGTAACTTTCGCCATTATATGACATAACACATTTAGGTGGAAGCACAAAACAATCTCCGCATTTCCTTATAATCTATTTTTCACTTGGAATATTTAGACTTATTCAAATTGTTTTTGAAAGTAATTTATGAATGACGCCTCAAACGCGTCCTATTGCATGTATTGAGTCTGTCCTATTGCGTGTATATTACATATCATTTTGCATGTATCAAACATGTCCTTTTGAATGTATCAAACATGTCTTATTGTATGTATATAACATGTATTATTACATGTATCAAACATGTCCTATTGAATGTATCAAACATGTCTTATTTTATGTATCAAACATACCTCTAGAGTCAGCAAACGTTTCGTCATCAGCAAAAACAAGACATTGAATTTTCAATAAAACAATATACAACACGCATAATTCGTATCCCAAAATTGACAACAGATGCACTCTAATTAGTATGAACCACGAACTCTTTGATACCTGTCATTCTAATATGAGGAAATCGCTCCGTTGGCCTAGTGGTTAGAGCGTTCGCCGCGGCAGCGGGAGGTCGTGGGTTCGATCCTCGGCCGAGTCATACGAAAGAATTAAAAATATGGTACTAACAGCTGCCTCGCTTGACGCTCAGCATTAAGACGTTAGTGTTAGGACTGGTCTGCCTGGTGTCAGGATAATGTGACTGAATTGAACATCATGCTACATGTCTGAGGCATGATGCCCGAGAGCTAGACATCCTTATAAACTGCCTCACTGCAGACATCGTAGCGATATGACTGAAACATTGTTACAGTTACGTTAAAATCATAATCAAACAAACTAGCATGAGGAAAACCAGCAAAAACTATTTACAATAAAACCGAAGAATTCCATCGTCATCATCATCAATCCGTTAATCCAGGTGGTCTCTTGGCACCGTAGTTGACTTTACAGCTAATTCTATTATTCTCTCCATTATTATTCTTTACCAAATCTCCAAATCAAACGCCTCTCCACCCCGTTATGTTGTATTCTCATCTCTCTTTCTCTTTGCTTCTTCTTCTGCACCCTACATATAGGACCTGACTATACAGACATATTCAAACGCCTGCCTACATAAATTGGCTTTACAGAATAGTTAAAGCGCCTGCATACACGACCACAATTTGCAGAGATGTTAAAACGCCTGCATACACGACCACAATTTGCAGAGATGTTAAAACGCCTGCATACAGATGAAACAATTGTTCAGCACTTATTAAAGCGGGTACAAGTGACATGATCAAATTAAAGTCTCATCCATGCACAACAGAAATTGAAGGTCTATGCTTTCAAAAGGAAATTAAATGAAATATACAAGTGTTTGAATGTTATACAGGATTGAAGTCATAAGCTCTACAAAGAAATTACTGAACATGATTGCAGATTTTGAAAAGGCGGTAGAAATTGAGTATCTATTTGTAATTGCTGAAGGGTCTGCGCTTTCCAGCTTTTGATATTTTTCAAGTCCCCGATGCGTTTTTGGTTGTTCTCAAGTAGTAATGTAATATCTGAAATACATTCTTTGAATTTGTTTTCGACTTTTAGGTTTCTTTAAAATAGGTTTTGTTGCCTTTTTAGCTACAGTAATACACACCGTACTGTTCCGAATCTGTCACATGTCCACACGTCGTATACCCTATCAGGGCCGGACCTACTATAGGGGCCCAGGGGGCCCGGCCTCCCCCCCCCCTTTAAAAAAAACCAAACTATTAACTGCTTTTGATAAAAGATGCAAAGGGGGTTCCGAATTTTTTAATTTTTTTTTTTTTTTTTTTTGTAATATTTTTTTTTCTAGTGTGTTTAAAACATTGCAGTTTTTAGTCACTTTTGTTAGATCTCTTTTTCAAGGTCAGATAGCACCAGATTGCACCATTTTGCATCCTAGAAGGCTCGGCGCTTCGCGCCTTCGCTATACCCAATAACAAGTTTGGGCGCCCCCCCCCCCCCCCCCCCTTTGAAAAACTTAGGTCCAGCCCTGCCTATACAATTATTTTTCTTTTTCTTGCAGCAGCACTGTTATCAATAGGATGTTAAACACACAATTATCTATCTTTCACGTTTTGCAGTTGTTGTACATACAGTTACAATCGAATTTAAACTGTCAAAAAAAAGACCCATAACTATTTAATAGACTATAAACTAAAATTTTGACAATGTAGAAGATATTATGTTCTACCAGACTCGGAATTTAATTTTTAAAAGCAGTTATATCTGTCTCACATTGCCACCCCATTCCTTTGGTAAACCAACAGATGACCCTGTTGGTGCTACACAGTACCATGTTCGGTTATATTTTCCATATATTTCATTTAGTGAACTTATAATACAATCACGGGCCATGCCTTTTCTTGCCAAGATTACACTTGAACGACGTAAGCTGTTCTTCCAGTACATTAAAATTGCATTTGAGAATTATGTCCTAATCACAAAGAGGTTCCAAGTGGGGTTTACTCCAACAATTTGTTCAAGTTATTTCTGGAAATCATTAATCTCAAGAATCAGAGCGGCTTAAAATTGGTCGAAATGTTTGATAGCAAAATCAGCAGGAAAATCCCATTTTTACATATCGATTATGGAAATATCAAATAGGAGATAAACTGATTTCAACAAACACAAAATGTTATTTCAATAGCATGTCTGGGATAAGAGTTGTGATGGTTTTTCATAACTATTAATCATGAGCTTTCCATTTTGTTTAGCATCATGCGTTTTTAAATGGCGGAATTTTGGCTATTACTAATTAGACTGTTGAATACGTCTTTGTGAAGCCAGGAATTCCATGACACTTAGAAAATACATTTCACTCAGCAGTTCACGTTTCTAATGTTTTTTAGGGAAAATACTCTTACCCCACACACCAGCATAAATGTCAAAATATCTAAACTTAATAGGAAGTGTAACATCTATATCGCACTAATATTATAACATAAACGACGCAGATGGTCATAACACGGTGTCATGGAAAACCCAAACCAATGTTGTTCATTTCATGAATGATTTTAAAAGAAAAGCCACCAGATTGCATTATTATAAAACAAATCTGGGTCTAGGCCTGGCCAATGAAGTTCGCTGTTTTGTGGGATATATAGCGGATAAATACGGTAAAATAATACTGTATACACGTGATCAATTGTCGAAACTTGCAAGCCACGGGTGATACATGGAATATGCAACGTTCGTTCTCACCCACGGCCTCATGCGCTGAGATTTCATCGTTTGTATGAATAATTATAAACTTACTAAGCGCAAAGTAAATTTGTATCAACGTTTCGACTCAATATAACCTTTCGTTCTGTTTGAAAGAGACATGTAACGTTTCTATTCCGAACACAATGCACTTCAATTTAAGAGACACAAACAAGTGTAGATTATTGTTAAATTGTGTTCTTGATGACGTATTTTGTGTGTGTGCGTACTCAATAAAAACAGGAAATATTAACACAGGCAGCCTCTGGTGATAAAGGAACGTAGTGGATTATTGCATGTAATTTGGTATGAAAAACTAGGTTAATCTTGCATACCTGATTTATTAATGATATGCAGGGACTGGTGATATGTTATAAGCGCATATTATGTCATTTATGACTTTATATAACTGACAGTTATAGACCCGACCACTAGTAGATAAAATCGGTTGCGGATTAGGTTTCAAAGTAAGCGGTTCCTCCATAATTCAGTGAACAACCAAATATTCTAGTCAAAAGAGTCAATAATTACATTTCACGTCAATATAGTATAAACTGTGGAATTCATGTTTCATGTTATTTTTCTTATTCTTTATTATCGATCGTCAATATAGCCAAATTGAGTTCAAATCATTAAAGACGATCACCTATTTTTAACTTAAAGCTAGACACGATCAGACTAGATCTACATTTGAAATATAAAAGGACAGTAGTTTAATTTCTTGCATATAATTTTATCTAATTCTTTGCAACAATAAGAAGGGAAAAAAGTCTCCTACAAGAAGACTGTAGTTTATGGATCAAATGAAGAAAAAAAAACTATTTCAGGTCAGACTCTCTTGCGAATAAAGACTATATACATATATATTATAATCGGATCACTTATTATATCTACAGATGCATTCACGTTACATTTACTCTCTACTACAGAGGGGCCCCGAGTGGCCGAGTGGTCTAAAGCGCTGTTCGTTACGGACCACTGCCATCTCACCTCTGTCTGTGTGTGTTCGAGTCTAAGATTCGGCAAATGTAGTTATGTGAGAAAGTTTGCCAGTAGCTTCTCGTGGGTCGGTGGTTCTTTCTGGGGTTTGTCCGGTTTCTTCCTCCACCATTAATACTGGCCACCATGTATAGCCTATATTGTGCTGAAAAATGGCGTTAAACCATAAAAAACAAACTCTACTACAGAAATACGAAACGGAGTGTTTATGCACTTTGAATGCAGGGACAAACTTAGCGACCTAATCATGTTTTGTATCATATGTTTTCAGCAAGTTTTTATGTTTTCCAATTTCATTGTTTTAGTCATTTGTTGTTCTGTAGTGTAGTCATATCATTATTGATGGTGTAAAGCGCTTAGAGCTTCAAAACATTAGGCGCTATACAAAGTCATCATCATCATTATTATTATTATTATTATTATTATTATTATTATTATTATTATTATTATTATTATTATTATTATTAAGTACTTCGACGATTTATATATATATATATATATATATATATATATAGAGAGAGAGAGAGAGAGAGAGAGAGAGAGAGAGAGAGAGAGAGAGAGAGAGAGAGAGAGAGAGAGAGAGGAGCAATGATCCCGCAGGATGTTCTTTAAAAACATGCATTTGAAAAACGTGACAAGGGAGTTTGAACAATGTACCAGTTAAATCATATTGTGTATTGAATGACTCTGTCTGACATAATTAGAAACCTCATGACGCTAATGCTAAAAACATCGAGTACTCAGTAGTTTGGACATCAATAAAAAAAAAAACTTGAGGTCCTTAATGAGTTGTAATCCGTAGCGAAAGTGCATCTTCCAAACATTCAGCAAAATTTTTGTTACAAATCAATACAAATTTCTTAAGTTTCTAGGAGACTTTGATGCAGTGGTCAAATGTCTATTGAACTAAATAATGAAATGAATCAGATATTTACACTACCGAGATCATTACGAATCAGACATTTACAATATCAATATCCTTACAAATTAGACATTGATAGTATCATTATCCTTACAAATTAGACATTGATAATACCAATATCCTTACGAATTAGACATTTACAGATTCAGTATCCTTATGAATTAGACATTGATAATATCAATATCCTTATGAATTAGACATTTATATTATCAATATCCTTACGAATTAGACATTTATTTTATCAATATCCTTACGAATTAGACATTTATTTTATCAATATCCTTACGAATTAGACATTTATATTATCAATATCCTTACGAATTAGACATTTATAGTATCAATATCCTTACGAATTAGACATTTATATGATCAATATCCTTACGAATTAGACATTTATTTTATCAATATCCTTACGAATTAGACATTTATTTTATCAATATCATTACGAATTAGACATTTATTCACATTAGTTAATCATCTCTGCCATTACCAAAGCGATACGCAATCAAACCTGCATGCAAAGCTAATATCTGTAATTTAAAAATAAAATTCAACAGTGCATGCGTTCAGTTGCATAAGTATTTTGCAATTAATCATGTACTTTACAATGCTCGTACGAAACTAATTTACCAATTGACAGTTCATGAGATACTTTTTCAACACAGAGGATAATATGAATTTTAATCTCACTGCACTATTTCCTTTCATGTTTTTCAAATTCAAAGAATCGAAGCAGAGGATAAAAAACTGCAAACTTACCTTTGGAATTTGGCTTATATAGTTTCTCTTAGATAAAATATTCCAGAGGAATGTTGGGTCGTGTAAATATTTGCATTTCACATAAGCAGTAGAATCATAAATAAAATGGACACCACGCTCGCAGCCACTTAAAACGGATAGTTCTTCCTTTTCACAAATTAGCCTGGTAAAACCGAGAGCGAGACGGGAGCCTAGACAGAAAGCCACGCTGCTGAAATCCTGCAGTATTGAGAGCGCTGCATGATGGGGCAACTCTTAGGCGAAGTGTACTTGAAAATAACAATTTTGCCATGATGCAACATCACCCATGTGCTGTGTTCCAAAATGTCGTAGTCACGACTAAGCTTATAATTGAACGTCAATGGAGTTTATATTGCGACGAAAATTAGCAATATTTCCCAATACAGATCTCACATAAAACCATATACTAGACTAAAGAAAATGAAGATAGAAAATTGACAAAGTCGAAAAAGAGAAAAGCTCGTAAAATATATATATATATATATATATATATATATATATATATATATATATATATATATATATATATATATATATATATATATATATATATATATATATATATATATATATATATATATATATATATATATATATATATATATACATATATAGATAGATAGATAGATAGATAGATAGATAGATAGATAGATAAACAGATAGATCACGAACACAAACGTATTTAATAGACACTTAGTTCATGTGATGATTAAGAAATGTTGTTGAGAGGAAGCGTGAACAAGTAGACAAGGAGTCAATGGGATGGAATCGCTTAGTGGATCGCCAGGGGCGACAATCCAAGATACTCTTGCATTTTAAGCGTTTCCATGGCATACTTTGATCCATCTAACATCAACGGAAACTTGCTAAACATCACCTCGATCCCCAACACCCTCTCCAGCCCTGCAACTTGTACTTGTGTATACATATTATGAATTTTAATGCGTTACAGGTACTAAATTTACATATATTGGCAGGGTCATACATTCAATTGAATAATCAAAAAGAATACTTTAGCAAATTCTCAAGATCCTGTGAACACATACATGTCATCATATATTCAGTTTAAAAGAGATCTCTCAGTGAATAGTTGTTTAACATTATTCTATTTTCTATTGGTCAAGTCAGTCTCTTAAATCTAGTTTCAAGATGACTATAAATTTAGACCAATACTACTCAGTTTTACATATAACATTGGAGACAGTGGACACCACGAGTAAATCTGATAGCGAAAGGCAAACAGTTGTTGACTTAAATCACGGTTTTCTCAAATATATGCACGCAGCAGCGAATGAATTCTAACACACGTACATTATTCCAAGAATTTGACAAGGAAACGGTTTTGTTTTTGTTTTTTGATTTTTGGGTTGTGGGGGGTTGTGGCGGCGGAGGGGAATTTTTACAACAAGAATTACAACCCATACTAGGGAAGGGATATAAGGATTCAAACACTGACTGATGGATACAGTGCCATTCCTACAAATGATTGGCTAGTTGAAGAAATAATTTTATATGTCACCTGGTATATATATATATATATATATATATATATATATATATATATATATATATATATATATATATATACAATTTAACTGAATGAACATTTGAGCAAAAGTAGGTAATTCATTGAGACAAACAACACACAAACAACTTGAATTTGATGAACAATTATGTATTCCGTACACAGGTCAGAAAGGCGCAGAAGAAACAAGAACAATTAACATGTATTCAGATGCGAAACTCTTCTTTAACTGTTATAACTGATCTGTGATTCGCCATGAGAGAAATTATTGACACTGGTTTGCTTTGAACTATAGCAGTAACACAACAAAACACTATATTAACAGAACCAATTTACGTGATTTAGCGCTGTTTGTTTCATTCAATCGGGTAACGCCCGTACAGGTAGTGTATACCTTTATTAGTATAATCAGGAAATCAAATATCCTCCGCATAATGAAACTACTTTTGACTGCTTCATGTATATATTCCAAAACATAAAATGTTTGTAATTATATTAAGAATATATCTAAAACCATTTTGATACTAGCGACAACTAAACTGATACATACCTGATGTGACCACACATTTGGTTAACAGCATATCCAACTCGGGTTAAAAGTTATAAATTGACAGCAGACGATGACAGAGAAAAAAAGTTTTAAAAGGAATAAAATGACATGTGATAAAAATTTGAATATACAAAAATTGTTTGTTTAATTACCAGGCAAATGATAAAAGAAGCGAATTTACGCAGATCATTCAATAGATGTTTAACATGTAGATAACAGTACCATTATCTACGTATGACGACAACAATTTTCTTGCTGACGTATTAAATACATCCCTAAAGATATATACGTGTAATCATGCAAAATGCTAAGTGCAAAGGACTTATGCCTTAAACATACATGTGTAAAGTTTCATATTGTACTAATTAAGTCCATTTGAACGCTTTAAAAATTTGCTCATTTGATTATGTGTGAACGTACTGTTTGTCTTTTCTGTTCGTGCCGAATAATATCGTTTCTGTGAAGACAGTTTCGACTGCATTGCTGTAGGACACAACCCAAACACTTTTATTTTCTCTTAAATATTTCATAATCATCTTTCTTGTGCACGATCATCGAGACAGAGTTTTAAAAATGTTTAGCACCGACAGAGGGTTTGGAAAGGCTCAATACGTTATTTTAGCTTCGTTAGAATTGCCGCATGTATCATCAAAGAAACGGAGTATTTATATGTTGATGGATATCAACGACAAATGTTAACCACATTTCTAATTTATTTTCAAAGATAGAATATGATGCAAAGATAGAAGAGATAGTTGGTTCAAATTTCTAAGAGCTGTTTGGATTATCTGTATTTCAACGATGAAGTAGATTAAGATATTAATCCCCTTCTGAGACTAGTGTCGGGTAACATTTTTGAAAATATGCACGCGCACCTAAAATAAAATAAATATATACTTTCCTGAGCTTCTAGATTTCTTTTCTATCAGCAGGTGGATCACGTTTGTAACATTATCTGTTCTAAAACCGCTATCATGCAGTTTATTTTCGAACGTGTACTTTAAATAAAGTCAGTATGTTATAACTACAACAATCCAAGCTACTTTCTTGCGAGCACCTTAAATAAAACCAATAGTTGTGTGAGTATGAGCTATGGTGGAAAGACTTGCCGAAAGTAAATTTATCATTAAGGTTATCAAACTACTAAAAACCTCTTGCAATCCTTCACTCATACAATAGCGTGGCTAGTTCTGTTTTTCCTGGTCTCAACAAATCTGCAATGTTTATTCTTCCATGACTTTATTATTTTAAGACGCGTAACTTTGAACTAATGTCCAATGTTTCAATGTTTTTTTCCAGAATGAAGAACCAATTTACAAAGGTGATTGGAGTTAACTAGACAGTCGACGAATGAATTGTATTTGCTTTGTAAACACGTTTGAACAGAACCCATCGTTTATCTTAGAAAGTATAAACAACTATAAAGCGTTAACGAAAATCCTACCATAATCTAGACATGATTGTGGCCTTGGCTAATAAACATGTTGAAAATGAACACGAACTGTCTTAGGTTCATAATAAATCAATCTGTTTATGAGGAAAATCCATTCAATTGTTTTGAAAATAAAAACAAAGAAAAGATTTTAACCAAAGACTTAACCTCTATATACTGCTACTATTCATAGGACCCCAATATGAATGGGGCCCCAAGTGGCCGTGTGGTCTAAAGCGCTCTCCGTTTCACTGCCATCTCACCACTGTCTGCGTGAGTTCAAGTCTCAGATTCGGACAATGTAGGTATGTGAGAAAGCTGCCAGTAGCTTCTCGTGGATCGGTTATTCTTTCTGGGGGGTTTCCCCAGGTTCTTCCTCCACCATTAATACTGGCCGCCATGTATAGCCTATATGCTGAAATATGGCGTTTAAACCCTACAACAACAACAACCAATGTGAATGGGGTAAACAAGCATGATAAAAGATGAAACTTCTTTGATTCTTAATGGTTCATGTCAAGTATGTGAGGAATCCAAAAAAAGGATTTGGAAATATAGGCAATCTAAACACCATAACCAAATCCTAAAAATCATAACGTTAATTTCAACCTATCCCTGAAGTAAATGGCGATCGGGCATCTAGCAACATAAATTGACCTAGCTTGATTCATCCCTGGTATTATTAAAAACCATAAAATGAGTAAGGAAATACAAGCAAATTTAAACAAATTGTAAATTGGTGTCACACTCACAAACGCTAGTGGGTATATCACATTATCAACTCTCTTTTCATTCATGCCAAGAATGATAAAGGTCCGTCTTGGGATTTAGCTAACATATGTAACCACAATTCCTTTTCCTTATCTCGGGTGATTATTATGCTACGAAGATCGCTTATATTTTCAAATTAGAGAATTACAGACATCACTTATGTTAATTATATGAACAACAATAGTTTGAGATTTGGTCAGAGACTTATTTATTTCTCCAGTTATGTGGGTGTGTTTATCTGCATATATGTCGACGTTCCTAAAACTAATTTTTTTTTACATCCATTCTCCCCTGCGCCCCACCCATTCAACCAGTGTACATTATACATATGATCAAAACAGGTAAAGTATCAAAATGGCCTCCCAAGTGTTATGTTTCACCTATACTCTAACGTGAATTGTATCATTGACAATACATGTTCCCCTGGTAATTCCGGTACAGTCATTGAGTTGGTTTACGGTATTGAGAGGGGCAGATGATAACAAATGTTAATCATAATTTATATGTCCATGCTTGTCATTTAATTGGTGTCATTAATCTCAGTTTGTATCGTACTGTAAACATTTTTTTTCAATGCATCGATATTTGCATATAAAGACACTTAGATGCACGTTAACAATATTTCGATAAGCAAATCAAAATCATACCCTGATCAGTGGTCTGAGACATCCATTAAATCGTGTACACTATATCAAGTTGGACAACCGTACTATATTTACGGTTTCGAACACCCTGTGGTTAGGGGTGACCATATTTTTTGAAGATGGTCACTTCCTAAAACGCATCACCTGTTATGTAATTTCTGTATTGATATTAGATGAAGAGCTTTCTTTACATGTATTTGACACTGAGTTAAAAGAAATCTGATTCTCTTTAGAGAAATGTTTTTTCTCATTATTTTGTCATTTAAAGCTTTCGATTAGTTACACGCTGCAAGAGATGGTACCCGACCATAGTGTTCAAACAGTCAATATTCACCCAAACAAAGTTTGGCTGATTTATTTGTTTATGAAGAGTTCAAGAACATTTGAAACTCTTTGTGCAACCTATAGATAAAGCTGCAATAGTTGAAACTTTTATTTATACACAGCGAAATGATCATGCAAGACATTTTTATCAGTTAAATTTTATACACAGTAATATGGACAGGCGGCAGATCTGAGAGTTGAATGTTATTCCAAATGTGTTCATAAGGGACATTTCTGACAGTTGCCTCGTACACAAACAGATCATGGGCGATAGTTCTGACAGTTGCCTCGTACACAAAGAGATCATGTGCGATAGTTCTGACAGCTGAATTTCATACCCGATGTGATCATCAGCGGCAGATATAACATCTGGAACTTCACTGACATTGAGATCTCCTGTTTCTGTTTGGGCAATAAGTTTGCTTAAAAAAAATAACATTTGTATCAAATACGCCACGTCAATTGATATTATGTTCAATGATGTATTTGGTCAATTGGAAACAACACTTAGTTACGTAGCTTATATAATATGCAGGTCATTTGAGATGAACTAGTTTTTTGCTAATGAACATCTGTTGCTAAGGAACGATGTTTCAATTTGTCTGAATGACATGCATAATGACTTAATGGCGTTACAAGCATGTTTCTGTAGATTGTCTATGTTCGACAGTCTCAGAAACTACCTGAAAGAATTCATTGGTTTATATATGCTCTCCATATTAGTTTTACTCTTGACTGGTCCAATTTGCTATATATATATATATATATATATATATATATATATAATGGGTACATAAATATGCACATTCATGCAACACTTGTTTGCAGATATCTGTATTTATCTAACATCTAATTGAACGAACGGACTTTGTCGAACCAGGTAATATGATTGAAGGTGCATTTGATGGGCCATACATATGCTAACTGGGTTGTGCAGTTTGTTTGTAATTAGAAGAACCGTTCCTTTTATTCTCATGATATCAGTCATTTTCCTGTATGAATAAGGCATCATGTACCAAAATGATTCCTAGAGAATTATTTCGTTGAGAAAATTGAGAAGAAAACATTTATAATTATGATTGTTTTGATACAAGGCCAACGTTAAGAATAGCATATATAGTCAATCCATCACACAATTTAGAGTGGAAATAAATGCTTCGTTCTCGCAGTGATTTAAATGTAAACTCACGTACTGTAACTAGGTTGACATATAACATTAAATGCGTCTTCCATTGTCGTAGTGGTACATTGGTCGGATCAACAATGGCAACACTAAATTTCCCTTCCGTAGACATGGATACCAGTTCCATGGATGGACATTGGTAGCCATATATTCCCATTCCACAGCCATGTAGGTCAGTTGGATAGATATACATTGGGAACACTAAATTCCGCTTCCATAGTAGCGGAGTCCAGTTGACAGGATATACATTGGACACGCTATATTTCCATTATACCGTCATGGAGGTCAGATGGACTGATATATATATTGGTAACATTAATTCCCCTTTCGTAATCTGCAAATTGTTGGATGGATCGACATTGATAATGATAATATTAAACATACCTTCCACAGCCATGTAGATATGGATGAATGGACACTGGTAAGACTAAACCCCCATCCATTTTACTTAAGCGAATAAAAGAGAAACGTTTAAGATATAGAACTTATTAAGTTTTCAGACATTGATATACTGTCCATCTGTACCATTACTCATTACCATACCCAATCAATGGGAAGATGGAAATTCAAGAAACCGGAAATAGTTTTGTTACCAATGTAACATCCATCTAAATTAAAAATGCCATTTTTGACTTTGATACCAAGTATTTATCGGAGACGCGTAAAGGTCGACTATGTAATTTCAATATATTTAACTTGTCAGATGTTTGCTTCCAATACGCAGTTACTGCATGAAATGCCTCCTGTACGCAGTTACTGCATGAAATTTTCCTGTACGCAGTTAGTGCATGAAATGCCTTCTGTACGCAGCAGGTTTAACAATACCATTTCTTGATCACTGTTTGAGGGACGATTGCGGAGGGTGTTGGGGTGGGTGAGTTGATGGTGATGTTGAATATGCATTACAAAAATGCCAGGGTCTGCTCCGTCAATTAAAATCAAAATATCAATATTTGACCTTGACCCTGAGGACAAACGTTCAACCACACTGTATTAGCTTAATAAAGATTCATTCAAATTATAAAGTCATTACATCAGTAATTATCAGCTTAGTGAGTGCAGATGTTGCGATATTCATTCTTTTTTCAAGAACCAGTCGCAGATACAGTCGACTCCACTTAACTGCACATCGGTTAACTGCACACTCCAGATAACTGCACGTGGTCACGCCGGTCCCGTTTTTTCCCAATGCTTTTCAATGGGAACAAACTTCGGATAACGGCACTTCGCTTAAATGCACACTCCGGATAAAATAATGATACTTTTATGCCCGTGGCATATTATTCAATACAATTTTACTCCGGTTAACTGCACAACGTATAGTCATGATCAGTTATTGCGAGTCCACTGCTGTAGGGCTTCAAATAAGCCGACAAGTAAGCCGGTAAATGTGACTTAGTAAGTGATTGACATGTAAAGGACGCCCTAGATGCTATATACATGTATATCCGCGCCCACTAGGGAGCAATAATAGCGTGGGAAAAATCATAGTACAGCATGGGAAACATTGCTCTAAACCGCTCTGGTTTGAATGATTTCAATCGAACAAATGGATGGTTGGAAAGATGGAAAATGCGCAACGGAATTCAATTTAAACGACAACACGGCGAAAAACAGGATGCAGACGACTTTGGAGCTGAACGTTTTTTATGTGGGAGTTGATCCAACAATGACTGACAGCAGTTTTCGAATAACAAGCGAGCTATAGAATTTCTTGAAATTCCATTATATTCCTTGATCCATTGGTTGAATCGGTGTAGTTGTGTTCGGAGGAAGGAAAACAAGCTTAACATTTAAGCAAAAGTTGAAAGAGTGGATTCTATCCATTGTTTATATTTATTTTTCATATATATTCGTGCCGTGCTGATTTAAAGCTGTACTGTACTGTACTTCGGTTAACTGCACACTCCGGTTAACTGCAACGTCTCGTGACGGGCTTGAGGGTGTGCAGTTAACCGGAGTCGACTGTAAATATTTTCTTGATAGCTGTTGAAATAAATCTTATAAACGCTGCACTAAACACACTGAATGACGAAACACATTGAATTACGAGACACTGAATGACTAAACACTGAATGACGACTGAATGACGAAACACACTGAATGACTAAACACTGAATGACGACTGAATGATGAAACACACTGAATGACGAGACACAACTATATAGGTACATAATCCTGCAAGATATAATCCGATCTCAGTCTTTTCCATACAACTTGAAAATTTAGCTTTGTTACCCCCCACCCACTTCTGTTCTAATAACGTTAATTCTAATCTCTTTGCTGTTAGTGTCAGTCTAAAACTGATGTTGTTATGTATGGATGTTGTCAATGAGAGACAAGTCATCTGCAGGATACAATGGAGCTGGAGAGAGAGAGAGAGAGAGAGAGAGAGAGAGAGAGAGAGAGAGAGAGAGAGAGAGAGAGATGATGATGATAATGATGATGATAATGATGATTTTTCACTCGTTTACGTATAGGAAGGCGATAGCTTAATATCTGGTATAGTAATCAGGTTAGCTTAACCCTGTAGCCGTTACGCTATGCACTGCATATTTGAGTCATATAGTTATTATATATGAATGAAGATATTGCATACATTTACTTTAACATGACTCGTGTTTGCATCACGTGATCTTAATTAACAGTTTTATTTGGTAGACGCCCATGTGCTATTTCAGTATTACAACTCTGAATTAGATGCAGGAGGCAAGAGCAATTTGCTTGCAAGGTAAAATGTATTGACACAGTTCTTTGCTTTCTTTTTCCAGATTTCTATGCTGGTATAAGATATGTTATTTATTATCAAGAATCTTACATAATTTAGCATCAAATGTTCGATTTTATGTTTGTTGTTACAGTGCTAAAAGTGTGTTCAATAAAAAATATTTTTTCAATTTCTGTAAAGTAGAATGTTTCAAATGCACGATGAAGGCATTGGAAAATACCTTTCTGAAAAGAGAACATGTAACTAGTGATACATTTTCCTTGAAGTGACAGACTCGTTCACATTAATATTAATTTTGCATTTGAACTTTTATCTAGTGAACATTTGATACGGTAACATGCATAATTTGCAATGAACAGTATACGCTGTCATTATTTATAATACGTAATGTCTAGGTGGAAATATTGGCTATTCCCATCGCGTGAATACCCAGAGACAACCCCACTGTAAATTGTAATGGCCAGTGTGTGACCGAAACGTTAGATTGCCATTTAACATAAGCTTTAGATAATTATAGAAACGGTTAATATAAATACATAGGAAAGCAGACATTGAATTAAAGTCTACACTCAGTTTATAAAGAAAAGGGTGACTTGCGATTGCCAGTGCATATGATAATATAAACTTTGATGTATAATGCAAATCCTACAAAGACTGAAGCACGTTGAAAAGGGACATGTATATTCAGTGCTCTAGATGGAGCAAAACTAAATCGCTAATTAACAATTATTAGGGGTTTAGTAAATAGGGGCATTTATACACAATACTTGGTTGTGTTTAAAAGCATTAGATTCTGTGCTTGAAATACTGGTTGTGTAACATATTTTTTGTCATTGGTGTGTTTCCTTTTTCCACATGTATCGGAAGTGTAAAATAAAATACATGTAGAGCCAGTGTTACGTAAACTGCTAGACAGTGTAAACTAAACCAACTAATGCATTTTGTAACAATTTAACTCATTATTCCTTGGTCAGTAACTATTTTTGATGTACTTACTTAATATAGCTTTTGCTCTCACTACGTATTGCAAGCCGTGATCTGATCAGAAGGGTATCGGGTCACATTGTTAGATATGACATTTACAGTCTGCTTCATTCTGACATCTAGACTATCGTCATCGTATGTTTCTATTTTGATAATTTAATCGCCTTGGTTGTTTTTGTTTTCATTACAGATTCTTACTTTATCATTACTATTTGTTTCTTATCGATTGCTGTACCAGCCTTTAATGCGTTAGAGATAATGTTATTGCGGGTTAATCAAAGTTTAAATGCTTGTTTTGTTTCTTTAAAGTAGTGATTTATCTTACTTTATAACCATTTTTAAAACCAAAGCATTCGGTAATATACATACATCTTCACCATAACAGGCCTAGACCCAATTTACTTTTGAATATCCTATGTAATGTTGGAATTGGATCATAATGACTACATTCCAGAGGGAACAATTCTACCATAAAATCAATAGCTTCATATCTTTTTATTAAATTCATATAATGTCAAAACAGACGAATGCTTTCTAGACTTATAACTTACTCATATATGAGGCAGATTAACATACGACTTTACACTGTAACTTGAGTATCATCTCAGGAACATTATGAACCTTTATCCGTGATTGTATATTGCACTTTAAACAATATGTTTACATAACTTTCGAAGTTCTTAAGATTCTAGAGACAAACGTGTTTACAATTCAATGAATCATTCTTATTAGAAATGACTAATTTCTAAGGAATTCCCGAACATTCTATTGGTTCTTAGGTCAAGTGAAATTTGTATACGTTCGGATTGGAAAATAATTATTCATTCCTTTTTCATATTAGTCTTCGGGAATCTGATTAGAGTTCGAATTTATATTCCATTATAATTATACACGAATTATTTTGATCATTTATTGGAATTACTAATGTTCTCATCACTGGATTGAACATTATATTGGAATTATTGAGGACTCGTTCAAGGACATTCTCGATTACAACCCTGTGGTAAAGTGTGACATCCTAGTCCATTGCAACTCATTCTATACTTTTGTTATTTTGATCGGAAATTTGGTACTATTTAGGATTTAATTCACAATGTTTTCTGTACCTTACACTTAATAACTTAGAAAAATAAATAACTTGTCCATTTTATCCACATCATTTGCTTTACTTATTTCTATTAATCAGCTTAAGATGTAGTATATGTCATGTCAAACCTATTGCTTTGTCTTTATATGACTTCATGAACCGCTCCGGTCGCCTAGTGGTTACAGCTTGAGCCCCGGATGCGGAGGTAACGTCTTAGAACGCAAGACGAGTCATACTAAAGGCTAATAAAAAGTAGTACTTACAGCTGACTCGCTAGGTGCTTAGCATGATGAGGTTAGTGTTTGGACCTGTCGGCATGGCGTCCGGATACTGTGACTGAATGGGACATGATGATACATGTCTGCGGGTAGACATCGTTATAAACCGTCACACTGCAGACATCGTAGCATTATTACTTTCAATTTATTAAAACTACGTTACAGTTCCAAACTACACACACATATGACTTCATGTCGATTACAGTGTCTTGTCGTTGTACGATTTCATTCGTATGTTGTTGACTTATATTTATATTTATACTCTTAATGTATATTATATTGCCTTGTGTCTTTATTCCATTTCATGCCTGGTCTGTACATGACAATGTACATCATATTACCTTTTCTTTGTGCACTTAATGCCCAACCAATGCATTGTGTCTTTATACAAATTCATACCTTCTATGTATACGACGGTACGCCCATCCTATTGTCTTGTCTTTGTACGCTTAATGTCCAACCTATTGCCTTGTCCTGATATGACTTCAGGTTCAGCCTATTCCCTTAACTTTATACGACATCATGTCTAGCCAATTTTTTAGTTGTTATACGACTTCATGACGAGCCTTGTACCTGCTCGTTATATAATTTTTTGTCAAGCTTGATGCCTTGTCATTATAGACCTTCATATTCAGTTTAGTAACTTGTCATAAACTTCATATCCACCCTATTCCATGCTCTGTATTAGACTTTATGTCTAGACGTTTACATCGTCTTGGTCTTTATGCAACTGGTCATAATCATTGACGTATATGGCTAATCACTGAACACCTACCATCTGTAATTCTTACAAATATTTCGTCAAAGACCGTTGAATGCATGATGTCGACTGCAACTGTGTTATTATTGGCATTGTGGTATCTCCATTCATGACTGGTGGAATTTTATATTCTTAGACCTCATTGTTGATATTGCTTGGCGGGTGAAATATATAAACACCACATGTAAGCATTGCATAGAAATATAGCAAGGTTAATGCTTGAAAATAAACGTGAAATGTGTAAAATGATTTTAAATGCTTATGTAGACTACGATCTGTTAAATGCCAATTAGGATTGCCACGAGCAGAGTTTGAAATGCAAACTGATGTGTCGGTTTTTCTCTCTATCTGTGTATGTGTGTCTTGGCCCGTGTGTCTGTGTCTGTGTGTCTGTGTTCGCATATGTGAGCATTAACCGTTCTGTTAAATGGAATATTACATCCACTCACTTGCATGTCAATGATAAGGTATTGTACTTGTTCACGTTTTGTTCATCTGACCATTTTTTCGGATCTAGTTTTAACAATTGCATTCCTTAATATTTCTCTGGGATCTGACAAACAGTATATCTACACACGCTTGAACCTAAAACTAGTCATTAAAATATGAAACGTAAACAAGTAAGTTTAAATTTACTTTTCTTGTGTGAATATATACAGACTTTATATCTTTTGCACATTCATTTGCAATGATATAATTTAATTATATACTTTTCAACATTTATGTGTCTGTGTACTGTGGTAGGCTTGCAAAGATTTCACTTAATCTATATGGGCTAAAAACTCATCCCTTATCAGTTAAGTTCGGTTAGTAGTTGAGAAATTCTTTAAACCAGAAGGTTTCATCCAACTGAAGATGAAATAACGTATCATTATGAGAGAAAATATTCTCATAAATTTTTTATCGACTTCATTGGTTCCAAATCTGGTATACAGGTCTGTAATATTTTACACCGTGTTTGTTTTTAAGCTTTTGAATCATTTCAATATCTTTCATTTTTTCACTTCGTGTATAATATCATTTAAAACATAGTATCCATTATATTCACCTTATCTCGTTTTGATTCTTGCAGGTTTGTTATATAGTGATTAGGGGTTTGGATGTACTTTATTTTTATCGTTACTATTGTGTGAACATTAGAACTTTGCATGCCGAAAAAGTAGCTCTTTCGTGGTTTAATGGTTTCAACACAATCTTTGTACTCTAGCCATTAGTTATCTTCAAAAGCTTTCATACCGCTAATACTGCTATGTATGCCCTTCTCGTACCCTTGATACTGATGTTGAAACACTTTTCAAACGATAAATGCTGCTATTTATGCATGTTTCATGCCAATAATATTACCACTACTCACTTTTTATATACGCAATACTGCTAGTTATCTCGTAATCTTAATTCTACTATTTATGTATATTTCTCGTGTCCTTAATACTGCTATTTATGTATATTTCTCGTGTCCTTAATACTGCTATTTATGTATATTTCTCGTGTCCTTAAAATATTGCTATTTACGTAATTGTCATACGTTTAATATTTCTATATATGCTTATATCCAATCTATGTTAATTTCTCATATTCAATATACGCTTTTTCCTCATTTATGATTCTTCAATATATACTTACTACTTAATTTCCATTTATTTAGTATATTCAGTATATGCTTTTTCCATACACACTGGAAAATAAACATGTTCTCCAAACAAGCGTACTTCTTATAATCAAAACGAACTTATTAGCCATATAGGTTGATATTCAATTGACTCTTACCTTGGAAGCACTGTATTATTTCATTGCAGTATAAGTGATCAACTGTACCGACTAAATTTCCAAATGGCATCATCTCAAACTGTTTATATAACTTTTGAACTCCGAAACTTAAATTCGGTTTTAAAATTACTAATGTACATCCAAGAGAGAATATATAGCACGTTATTTATTACAAAGAACTATGCTTACCGTAGAAAATCTATGTACGTATGCTGAATGTAGACTAATCCGTTTCATATTCAAAATATGGGTAAACACGGTAAATGTCAAGCTCATCTCAACCCACTAACTTCGTGAGACAGTTTTATATATATATATATATATATATATATATATATATATATATATATATATATATATATATATATATATATATATAACGTTCTTATTTTGTAGCATGGCAAGTGCGCCAATAACTCTCCATAAAATGTGCAGTTTCTATTTGAGAGCCACATTCCAGAATATTCATTTTAAATGAAGTCTTTGTTCTGCGCAAAAATGCTAACTGTTATGGGCAATCAAAGCTAAATTGCTTTTGCTCCATTAACATGACAAACATTTCTCTCTTTTCCATATATCTATACGTTTCATGATATATAGTCGTTCTAATAAACATCCAAAAGTTAATGTATATCCTCGTCTCGAATTCATTCTCGCTATATATCTTGTGGTATCTGAGTTTGCATCTCGTTATCTTGTATATGCCATTTCATTTATGTCATTAGTAATATCTACCGATCTTAATTATATATATATATATATATATATATATATATATATATATATATATATCCTGATGCAAATATAATTTTCTTAGTCAAAATGTTTCATTTAGGATATAGTCTATTGATTTTAAAAGAATATAACAACAATGACCCTACCTACATTGAACGTAATTCCGCCATTTTAAAGTAGGCTTTAATTTACCCATTGTTTGACAGTGAGCTAATTTAAGAGTAATTCCATACACAGCAATATATTTTACTACCATTCATGTATTGAAATTGTTTTTCTTACTAAATCAATATGTCAAAAATCAAAGTAAATGTTGTATTCTTGTCCCAGATCAAGGTAATGTACTATCGTTTTTTTGGCACTAAACATTCTTATGTGTTGATATGTCAGTTTTGTGTCATGTACCAAACAATGTAATGAGTATACTACTCCAAAATAGAGTAAGTATGAATAGACTAATATACATTTGCATGCATATTTGGTGCGTATTTAAATTGCATCATTTATTCTGCAAACGTTCATGAGGTTTGATAACCTGAAAAAAAATGCAAACTTTCCACAAGTCGATCTGTGTTTCTACATACATAGCTACCAAGGCTTTAGGTATTCATTTTCACCTTGATTACAAGGTTACAAATTTAATTGTTTTTACCACTCGAAATAACCATATAAATCGGATGCAAACGCTGGATGGCTAAGCATTTCAAGGTATGTCTATAATAATCGTACGCAGATGCGCCTTGTCCCTTGCAACGTTCCCTCTAAGCGAATGGTAGTTGTGCGCGCAGTGCTCGCTGCACTGCGCAAGGATTACGGAGACAAGCAAAATTTAACGTTGGAATGAGCAAAAATTGACAATTCAGCTGCGAGGGAATGCCTGAAACACTCTAGTTACGCCTCTGCGTAAAAATAAAAAAACATGGATCAAGAAGTAATTAAATCGTTGTTTATAAGTTCTAACGTACTTGCAATTGGAGAACTAATTTTGTCTACAACTGTAGCATCATGCTTGATATGATTATCACCTTGATAAATCATATTATTACAGGTTGACCATCGTCCATCCACTATTTTGAAACATATTCACTATCAAATATATACTCTGATACAGCACGATTGAAAGGAATAAACTGATAAAAGTGGAAAATATAATGTCAGAGTCCTTCACGGACATCAATGGACATCAATGTTAGACTAAGCAGACGATATTGTCTTTTGCTATACACTTACGTACAATTAACTCGCCCTTCAATAAACATGACGACAATGTCTTTTGCTATACACTTACAAACAATTAACTCGCCCTTCAATAAACATGACGACAATGTCTTTTGCTATACACTTACATACAATTAACTCGCCCTTCAATAAACATGACGACAATGTCTTTTGCTATACACTTACATACAATTAACTCGCCCTTCAATAAACATGACGACAATGTCTTTTGCTATACACTTACATACAATTAACTCGCCCTTCAATAAACATGACGACAATGTCTTTTGCTATATACTTTCGTACAGTTAACTCGACCTTCAATAAACATGACGCCGTAGCTTTCCACAATTTTCTACTTTTATCATTCAAGGTTTCTTTGCTTATATTTTTATCTCGATTACACGTGCTGTCAACCGTATTTTAACGACGTTCTGCTTCACTCATGACTATATTTTTGAAAGTCTCCTTTACTTTAGTATTTTAGTATTTTGTACAGTTTATATACTAAAAACTGGTCATAACAGAATATTGTCATTACACAGTTAGTTGTCTGAAACGCATAATGTAGAATTTGGCCTAAAATTCTTTCCATCGTGATGCATGCGAGCTCAGACTCTTCCATTGTTTTGAATATTAGTGTTGACAGTTGAACTTCGTGAGTTGGAATCAGATCCAAAGTCTTCAATCGTGTTCTATGTCGGTCCAAAATCATCTACGTGTTCTATGTCGGCCCAAAATCATCTACGTGTTCTATGTCGGCCCAAAATCATCTACGTGTTCTATGTCGGCCCATAATCATCTACGTGTCCTATATCGGCCCAAAATCAGCTACGTGTTCTATGTCGGCCCAAAATCATTTACGTGTTGTATTTAGGCCAGTATTTGTTCACCGTCCTCCAGCAAACGGTTGCACACAGCATGGCGTGACTTATCGTACGTATATTGACTATCAAACATTTTTGGAATTCGAGATAACAGTGATTAATGTAGTTGAACCAAAATCGGTAAAGCATTACGGTGAAAAAGGAATCTTTGAAATTATACTTAGTGTTCATTTTTTCTTTCTCAAATCAAACGTAGCAAGAGTAAAGAAGAGAAAACGAAGATATCGTTTAATTGCTTTACTATCGACAAAGATGTGATAATTGTAGAATCGGTCCAGTGTCTTTAGTAATGTATCTCTATTATTCAATTACTTGCAAGTACCAAAACTACGGGTGCAGCAGCTTGCATTTCCATCTTCATCTTGAATGTAAATAATGAGGATGATACGGGAATAACAATGATTATGATGATATAGGGATAACGATAATTAGAACGATAGGGATAACAATAATTATGATAATATAGGGATATCCATATTTCTGATGATAAAGGAATAACAAAAGAAATAAAACCAGATTCAATCGTTTACACTTGAAGACTTTACCAAGATAAGTTATTATATCAGTTCGTCAATATTTAGATGGAATGTAACATATGCTAAATCGTTTCATAATTTTGCTAAATAAGCACAAAATGTGACTTTTTATTTCTTAAAACAGCATGTATAGTCTAAGGGAAATAATTCAACAAATTACAAACATCTGTTATTCTTTTTACCGTTATTGTAATTCCCATAAAACAAATCGATTCATGGAGAATCGACATAGCTTGCATGCCGTTATATCCACATGTAAAGTAAAAGTGGCAATCAGGTTAGATCCTTACGCAAGTGGGGGCTTTTATACCAATCCAACACTGCCACCATCCCCTGCAATTCACATTCATTTGTGACTGCAAAGATTTATTTTCAATATTTCCCTGTGACAAGGCAGGTGAAAGAATCAGTATGGGCCTTATGATTGAATGAAGTTCACTAATACTATACCAAATTAGCATACTTTAGATTATCCCTCAACCATCGCGACTTATATATATATATATATATATATATATATATATATATATATATATATATATATATATATATATATATATATATATATATATATATATATATATATATATATATATATATACCTATGTAGCAGACATACGGTAGTCTGTAAGCCAAGTCGGCTGTTCATGTGCAGCCCATGTACGCATTTTATCTTCAATGCTAGTCTAACTGTGACAGGCAGTCACCAAACAAGCCAACCCATTTTCAAGCCTAACTCAAAGAAGTACTAAACCAAATTACAGATTCAGCTTCTGTGTGAATTTATAAATGCTCGCCTTATACTAATTAGGTTCATGCATTCCACTTTAAAAATTGGGGAGGTATGAAAATTCGAAACTATCCAGTGAGACTTTAAGAATTTATATGATAGTAATATTAGTGTAAACGCTTCTCAGTGTTATAACTTTGGGCAATTCTGAATTAAATGCAACCTCAGCATATCTAAAAATTCACAATCGTCTGTTTCCAATGATGTATGGCAATGATCGACAGCCATGACCTATAGCAACAGCTATGATACACCTTCATATTTTATTTTACTTTCCACACCTAAACCTTCAATTTCCGTGTAACAAGTCAATATCATCCTTTTTCATAGCTAATATGTTCTCACAGCAAAATATTTTTATCTAATCTCAAAATGTAGTGAATATCAAATGTAAAAGAGGCCAAGCTGGCAGTGAAAAAATAAACCCCTTTGTCAGCAAAAAACTAATAAATACACCGAAACCATATTTAGAGAAACATGCACTACTTGTGTATGGTTCAATAACATCACTGGCATTCCAATTACTCTGGAACCTTAGTAATGTTATTCACGCCCTTACAAAAAAAAAAAACAGCTTCATTCCTGCATTTATCTTAAAATGGTGGTTAGATATTGGACAATGCATGTGTTCCTTCAAAAAATGATATTGTAACATGTGTTCATCTTCTATATGATACATTTAAAGCTACAGTGACTTTCATGATCCGATCTGCATGTAATGTTTAACATTAACCTTGGCTTAACCATTACAAGTCGTTACATTTCGAGAATCATCACAAGGGAGTTTTCAATGAATCTATAAATTTAATGGACATTTTATTTTTCAAATAAGATGCTTAAACAAACTCACCAACAACACTAACAACAAAACAACAGCAAGTAAAAACGTATATGACGAAAAGGTAAATATTCTAACCAAAAATAAAACTAATAATCGGTATGGTTTTAAGAAAATAAATTTGCATACAGTTTGTTTTACATTATTAGTAAATTCTTACTCCTTTGATCAGACATCTTGTTACCTGCCTTACATAATAAATAAACAATATTGATTAAACAATGGAATAAATTAATCTTCTTTAAAAAAGGGATCATTTATCGTCTTCAAATATCAGTTCAACTTTATGGAGACATGAGTGCAATTTACGAAACTATCACACGTGCAGAACAAAGTAATTTTAATTACTGGTAATTAAATAATTATCCTTTCGAAATATTGCATCCAAAGGTTTTAGTATTGGGTACAGTTGTCAGGGAAAAAAAGAGTAGACACATGTGTGCCCCCAAACGATTAAGACACGCAGAATTTCTCTAAATACAAATTACTTATACAAATATATCAAACTAATTTATAACAATTTTGTCTCAAGACAGAGAGCATAAACTATGATCATGAACGAAACATTGTTTGATATTATTTAAACTATTTCAAGTAACCTTGATTAAGTTAGAAATAAACAGGCCATTAAAGGACCTCAAATATCACTTCACATATTAGATACGTGTGTATAATGTACCACCCTGCAATTGTTGCATAAAGAACAAAGCAGGAGCTACGACTTGAAAAATTCGAGGAATCTTGTGTAAATGTCAAATCAACATAGGTGACACATCCTTTATTATTACCATGCATACAGATCTTGAATATATTCGTCAAATGTTAGACTTGCACTATAAGGTCACCAGGTCAAGGTCAAGCTTTCTCACTTTAAGTCCAGTTGGAAGAATAATGTTACAATTGCAACTGGAAACATACATTTGCGTCAAACACAGGGTGTGGTGAGTGCTGTGTAAATAGGAAGCCTTCCAATCGATAACTAATAATACACAATATATTTGAACTGCCACGAAAGTCTACGCCTAATAATAAACATCTAAACGTAGATAACATAAAACAACAGTGAAAAGGTCATCACCATCTTTAAGGAACACTTTGGGTCTAACGGTAATTTTTTTGTACCTATCGAGACAAAAAGCAACAGAAGATTCTGTAACATGTTTGCAAATTCATGATAGTGATTTTAGCATCAGTGAACGTTATTCAGTCAATTACTTTCAAACATGTTAAATACAGGCACGCCAGCGGGAAAGTTTTTTACCTAAGAAAAAGATTAAATATTGTATTCCATCATTAATTTCTAAAGGCATACATATTAAAGATTTACAAATCGTCAGGGGAGATAACCTCTGTCTACCTATATAATATTCACGAGTTTCATACAATCAGTAGAAGAGTTAATACACTTTTGCCAATGGTGTCTTGATATTTTGTAAGTAAAACAATTTCTGCTCTGTTTATTACATCACACATATCGCAATCACATCGTTTGAATATCTGCGGCCAAACTTAGTTGAACAGGTAGGTAATATAATTTCTGGCACCCGCTACCGTAACTATAGCAATCTTAAGTAATGCTACTACTACTACTACTACTACTACTACTACTACTACTACTAATAATAATAATAATAATGAGGACTTTGTATAATGCCTAATCTTTCGAAGCTCTAAGCGCTTTACACCATCAATAATGATATGACTACACTACAGAAAAACAAATGACAAAAAACAATGAAATTGGAAAACATAAAAACATGCTGAAAACATTTAAGATACAAAACACAATTAGGACTCTAAGTTTGTCCCTGCAAACGAAACAGGTGAGTTTTAAGAGCACTCTTAAAAGGGACCACTGTGTCTTTGTGTCTAATTTTAATGGGCAATTCGTTCCACGTCGCCGGGCCCTGGTATGCAAACGAACGTTGTCCATATGACTTTGTTTTCACCGTGGGAACAATGAGTATACCATTATCAGAAGAAGAGCATAAGGATCTAGCTGGTGTATACACATGGGTGAGGCTGGATAGGTATGTTGGATTGGAGTCTTTCATTAAAACATAGCACAGATAACAAATTTTGTGTTTGATTCTGTATCGAATCGATAGCCAGTGTAGGGTACAGAACAGTGGTGAGGTGTACTCTGATCGAGGTACTCTAAAGATGATCCGTGCAGCTGTGTTTTGAACTTTCTGAAGTTTATGGAGTAAATATTGTGACGAACCAGACAGAATTGAGCAACAATAGTCCAGTCTTGAAAGTACTAATGAACACACGAGTGTTTAAGTGGCATCTATTAAAAGATATTTACGAATGGAACTGATGTGTCTCAATTCAAGATATGCAGCCTTGAATATGTTCATGACATGTTGATGCAATGTGAGATTAATGTCTAGAGTAACGCCTAGGTTTTGTACTGACAGTGAGAATTTAATGTTGGTGTTGCTGATATTTATTGTCTGAGGTAAAGGATGTGAATGAGAAAGTCTTTGTGTTGTGATCAGAATAGCCTCAGTTTTATCATCATACATCTGCAGCTTGTTACATGTCATCCATGATTTCAGAAATGCACCTCTCTACTCCATGGATGGTAGCATCAACTTCAGTTGGGTGGCTAGACTTGTATAGTTGGGGGTCATCAGCATACAATTGGTGTGATACTGGGTGATGATCTATGACACTTGAGAGCGGCTGAGTGTACAGAAGGAAGAGAACAGGTCCAATAACAGATCCCTGTCGAACACCACAACATACTTCAACTGGTCTGGAGTGTATTCCATTTGCGGATATAATTTGTGTCCTGTTGACTAAGTAGGACTTGAACCACTGTAAGGCTATATTCTGAATGCCAAATACATGTTGGAGACGGTGAAGTAATATATCATGGTCTATTGTGTCAAATGCTGCAGATAAATCCAGGATGAGTGAGGACTGAAATCTTTCCACTATCCAAAGCAGAGAGAATGTCATTAAATACTTTCAGAAGAGTAGTTTCCGTACTGTGACAAGGACGATATGCAGACTGTACATTGCTAAAAAGACTGTCTGCATTCAAATGAGATACAAGTTGGGTCAGAACAACCTTTTCGAAGATTTTTGATATGAATGGGAGATTAGAAACTGGGCGGTAGTTCTTTAAATCGTTATGGTCAAGTGTTGGTTTCTTCAGCAGTGGCTTTATTATGGCAGTTTTGAAAAATGATCGTAGTACTGTAGAGGAATAATTTGGCTAAATGGACTATGTATGTGACGTTCTTCTTAGCGGCTTCATAAATTTGTTTATGAATAGTGAGTCTGGTAGAAAGCCAAAGCCTCTCTGATTTTCGGCGATGTCTTTTAGCAGTGCGAAGCCGGTCCCTAACACTGCTATACCATGGAGAACACTTTTTTTTATTGATACTCTGCATTTGGTGACTGGGGCATGTTTTTCAACCAATGAACTCAGGCAGTTATTAAGTTGTTTCGCTGTTGGATGTAAGAAAGTTTTTAGGTTTTCTTGGATGTCATGCATGAATTTGGTTCTATTTATCATACGGAGATTTCTCTTAGTAGCAAATAGAGGTGGAGGGTTAGGGACTGATACGTCGAGATGACATACAATGCAGAGCTGATCCGATGCAAGTTAGTGGGATACAAGGGTGGATTGCAGAATATTATCATCAGGTCTATGAAAAATACAGTCTAAAATGTGACCAAGTTTATGGGTGGGTTGGTTAACTGACTGTTTAAGATTGAAAACATGAATAGAATCTAGAAGTTTTGATAAGTATGGTTTTCCAGGACAGTCAAAGGGAAAGTTAAAATCTCCAAGAATAATTAGGTTACCACCTATCGAATTTCCATACTCCAGAAGATTTGGAAACTGCTCCAAAAAGAGAGATTCAGTCAGCTTGTTTTTCCTACTAGGAGGAGGGCGGTAGAGACAGAAAAATTGGACTTACCTTTGTTCCATTGTGAGCGTTGTTTGGACTAGTTCAAACGATGTGTGACAGAAATTGAAGGTTGTGTTGTACTTAAGGCATTTGATCATGGAATTCTTTGTAATTACAGCAATTCCACCTCCGCGAGAGTTGCGGGGGAACGACTTGATGGAGTAATCGCTGGGTGTTAAATCTGCACACTTATATTCATCACCTGACGGTTGTAACCATGTTTCTGTCAGGACGAATTTTCCGGTGATCCTACTGATTGAGCGTTGAATAATGCAACACGTAGTGGTATCCCTGGGACAGTTGACACAACGGTTGACGATTTAAGAGGAAGTTGAACCAGGTTATTAAAATTAACAGCAGAATTTTTAGTAAGTAAATGAATTCCCAATTTTAGATTCATTTATAAAATACGTTTATTATTTTATTGCAAATAATTGGTATATCAAATGTTCACCATGATAATGATAAAGAAGGGACCAGTAAAGCATGTTCTCACTGCTAGATTAGGTTATAGTAAATACTGAATTTACACGTAATATTCCTAAATCTGGTGGTGCATGAGCTGCTTTGGATTTGAACTACTCTTGACTTATGCTAACTTGTCAGCGTCCTCAAGGGTTTGTCTCTTTGATTGAATATATGCATCTTGGTTTTTTATTTAGATTTCAGCAGCATTTAGTTGAGAGAGGCATACCAGTATCATCTGCAAGTTACAGATTATCCACTTTTGTATCCACTGAATTCCTTATAGTAGGTCCATTGCTATCAACATCGACTCGTATGTTATTAGTAAAACAAAATCAGGGGTGAAATGAAAGTAAGCAGCCATGACGCCGGGATTAGGAGAGACAGAGAGAGATTTTCCGACATCACAAATGCGTTCCTAAACATTACATCATTTTCATACCGAATTGATTACCATTCTAGAATTTCTTGGATGATTATCTGGTATATTCGAAGCACATCCATGTTTGTCATGTCAGATGTTTTCAGATAGAAGAAGCAAGCGTATGGGTTACAATCTAATAGCCCTTAACTTCCATAGAACATTTTTGTGGTATAAGAAATTATATCTATATAGAAATCACACCATGTAGCTCAATTCCAAATGGGTGTCGCTATGACCTGATCCAATAAAACTTAGCGGACCATGTCCTTCTTGCTGTCTGTCCACGTGGAGACGGATATTTAGAATTGTATGCACTTAATGTCAATGCATTTTGTAAGAACGAAAACATATTGAAGTTTCGCTGCCACAGTCAGCATTATCAGACAGTAAATGTTATTAGCTATGGTTGTTTCAAAATAATGAATTCGGCTAATCTACGGCCTGACGTGTCAGAATCATGCATGGTTCAATTAGAATTTAAACACATGATTTACGACAAAGTGTTGAGTGTACTCGCTTGATACAATGCTAGCGCGACTTAATCATGGTACAAGGGAAATAATTCTAAGGAGGTACAGAATTGTTGTTATTGTGTCACGTGATATATTTTACACTTTATTGAACTGTTACTGATGGAAATATATTTCATCTAATGCAAAATATATTATTGTTTTCTTGCATATTGAACAGATTATGATTTTGAAGAATACAAATTTTGATAAAATCTTGAAATAAAATATTAAAGAATACTTATTTCATATAAAGTTTTGAACATACGAATCACAACAGCTAAACAAGACCCCCTGAACAATTCTATAAAGAGAATAATAACAGCATTTTAGCCGTAAGGCCATCTGAGCTGTTGTGTTGTCCTTATGTCCTTAATCCGTCAACTGATGTCCATTGTGTATTACTAATTGACAATTACTATATACAACTTCTTCCGAAAACACTCGAAGCAGACATTAACTAATTCTAGAAGAAAGCATTTTGAGAAGAAGATCTTTCATGTTTACATAACAAATATAATGATCTACCATGAAATAAAGCCGCCGAAATTATTTACAAACTACTTTTTAAAAACTGTTAAGCAAAATGTGACCAAAAGTTGACAGAAGGCATCTTTACTTGAAAATATTTATTTGTCTAAAGGAACACCATTTTACAGTATAAAATGAGGTAAACAATACAAGATTGTTCTTGTTTTACAAACACTACGTTTGACCCATACGGTACATGTAAATTATTTGAGCTGAATCAGATCTGAAACTTAGTGATGTCATTATCTATTTCTACTGCACACAGGGATTCTGGATACATTTGAACAACTTTGGCTGTTATCGTAGAACCATATGACTCCATGTAAGTAGGAGCCACGAAAACCTACATCACGTGTTGTGGAAGAACCAGCTATAAAGATGAGATAGATCTATCATGAAATCAGACACTGACACAATATCAGATATAACAAAATATGCAATTGAGTTTGATGCTAGTAGCCTATGGAAAATAATCTTAATAGTTCTGCTTCGTTGTAGTTTGTTCTTCCAGTTCAACGTTCTCTTTTTCTCTGTTATTTTCTTCCTTGTACTTGTAATACATGTGATTTTAATTTTTGAATAGTTTAATTTCCACTATGTCAAATGAAATTACAAGCATTAATTGTATCTTCACCACCACCATGTTTACGCACCGTTTAATGTGAATTAGATACAACTTTATGAATGCAGTGTACAAATCCTTCCCTATTGAACGGCTTTTAGTTATTGTTTATGACATTGTTTTTTGTGCATAACGTCAAACAGATATCAATTGTACATGCTAATCCTTTTGTCTAATGCTAATTGATACTGTTGCTAGCGTAATTCATGTAGCATCGTTGATTGAAAATGTGCGGCAGATTAGGTGTCCTCGTCACTATATCAACATGTATGTCATTTCATTACACTTGTATTTTGTTTCAAATCTCATGCAAACGTGTTTATTTTGTTTTTCATGGCATTTATTTCAGCGTTTTATAATGATGTCATATATTAGTGTTATTTATTTTTAAAATTCGACCGTTATTTTATTTATCATCCAGCTTCAAGATTGTGCATAATCACCTTTTTGTCTGTATCATTTTAAATTTTCCCGATATGTTTTGGGAATTATTGTTTCCTCAACGATACGCCATTTACTCTGTATGTTTTATCCTACGCAATCTAGCGACACGCTATATGTCTCATCAGCTGAAAGTTTTTTTCTCTCAAGGTTCTGTATGATTGTGATTCGGAGTTGTGAACATTTTTCTTATTATTCATTTCAATGTCTTAATGTTTTCAACTGATATACTAAAAAAAAAAAAACTCCGGTGGCCTACTGTTTAGAGCGTTCGCCGCAGATGCGGGAGGTCGCGGGTTCGATCCCCGGCCGAGTCACACCAAAGACTTACAAAAATGGTACTAACAACTGCCTCACTTAACGCTAAGCATTAAAAAGGTTAGTGTTAGGACTGGTCGGCCTGGTGTCAGGATAATGTGACTGGATTGGACATCATGCTACACGTCTGCGGCATGATACCCCAGTGTTAGACACCACTATAAACTGCCTCACTGCAGACATATACTGAAGTTAAACGATTTTTTTTATCGTGTCTATTCCATCAGTACAGTCTTACTACCCGTGATTCGCATGGTTTCAAAATGTTTATACATAATCTTGCTAGTCCTACAAGGATAACGGGTTTCCGTAAAACAAGCATCTAACGTCATCTCCCTTGAAGTTTTCCACATTGCAGGAGACTCCATCATCTAAAAGTACTTGTGTGCTATAAAATGTACAGTTTTTATTTAAACGTTTGTCAGTGTCATCTAATTTGGATAATGAAGTTCTAAATGAGAATGTTGTCAGGTAATCGAATATATTCATCCATATTGTGATCTTTGTTATCTACTGCTCGCTTCGTCCATTGCAATGTCTACTGATATATGACAAGTGTCACCGTGTAACTGAATTAGCTGTGGCAAAAGCTCGACCACTTTATCAAATTTAATGTTGAGAGCAGTATTTCAACATTCTTTACTTTAGGGTTTTGTTATCTGTTTCTGCTTCTGATGTATTTAACTGAATTATGTGCAAATTATTAAATCCATTAAATTATTAAATTATTATTTTCCTCTTACAAAATAAAATTCAAAATGTTTCTGCTGTAAAACTTGTGTCCCTTATCCAGTAGCGATTTCGCAGATGTTCTCCTTATAAATAATTCTTTCTGACTTTTTGGGGCATAATTTTACAAGACAACCTTTAGTATCAAAATAAATATGTATCTACAGATCTATTTTTCGGATTAGTGCATATTAATGATTGCGTGTCACGGGGTCAAGCATCTAAATTAAACTCGTGCGTAGGAGTATTTTTCAAGCATGCGTAATTGATATGTAGGTTGATACTTTTGTTAACTACTCTTTAATATCAGTATATCTGTTATTCCTTTTATACCGTTACATTTATTTCCATACTTGATTGATATTCATGTAAGCATATTGACTTCAGCATATATAATATTCCTTTTATACCGTTACATTTATTTCCATACTTGATTGATATTCGTGTAAGCATATTGACTTCAGCATATAGAATATTCCTTTTATACCGTTACATTTATTTCCATACTTGATTGATATTCGTGTAAGCATATTGACTTCAGCATATAGAATATTACTTTTATACCGTTACATTTATTTCCATACTTGATTGATATTCGTGTAAGCACATTGACTTCAGCACATAAAATATCCCTTTTATACCGTTACATTTATTTCCATACTTAATTGATAAGCATATTGACTTCAGCATATAGAATATTCCTTTCATACCGTTACATTTATTTCCGTACTTGATTTTGATATTCGTGTAAGCATATTGACTTCAGCACATAGAATATTCCTTTTATACCGTTACATTTATTTCAATACTTGATTGATATTCGTGTAAGCACATTGACTTCAGCACATAGAATATCCCTTTTATACCGTTACATTTATTTCCGTACTTGATTGATAAGCATGTTGACTTCAGCGTATATTATATTCCTTTTATACCGTTACATTTATTTCCATACTTGATTTTGATATTCTTGTAAGCATATTGACTTCAGCATATAGAATATTCCTTTTATACCGTTACATTTATTTCCATACTTGATTGATATTCGTGTAAGCATATTGACTTCAGCATATATAATATTCCTTTTATACCTTTACATTTATTTCCATACTTGATTGATATTCGTGTAAGCATATTGACTTCAGCATATATAATATTCCTTTTATACCGTTACATTTATTTCCATACTTGATTTTGATATTCGTGTAAGCATATTGACTTCAGCATATATAATATTCCTTTTATACCGTTACATTTATTTCCATAATTGATTGATATTCATGTAAGCACATTGACTTCATCACATATAATATTCCTTTTATACCGTTACATTTATTTCCATACTTGATTGATATTCGTGTAAGCACATTGACTTCAGCATATAGAATATTCCTTTTATACCTTTACATTTATTTCCATACTTGATTGATATTCGTGTAAGCACATTGACTTCAGCATATAGAATATTCATTTTATACCGTTACATTTATTTCCATAATTGATTGATATTCGTGCAAGCAAATTGACTTTAGCACATAGAATATTCCTTTTATACCGTTAGATTTATTTCCATAATTGATTGATATTCGTGTAAGCACATTGACTTCAGCACATAGAATATTCCTTTTATACCGTTACATTTATTTCCATAATTGATTGATATTTGTGTAAGCACATTGACTTCAGCACATAGAATATTCCTTTTATACCGTTACATTTATTTCCATACTTGATTGATATTCGTGCAAGCATATTGACTTTAGCACATAGAATATTCCTTTTATACCGTTACATTTATTTCCATACTTGACTGATATTCGTGCAAGCATATTGACTTTAGCACACAGAATATTCCTTTTATACCGTTACATTTATTTCCATACTTGATTGATAAGCATATTGACTTCAGCACATTAAATATGTTGTCTTAAATACTGTTCGTTGTGGGTCTTCTTCGGTCAGATACATACTTTTGCTACAATGTTTGAAACCATGCTAAACATTTAAAAACAAATCGTTTACATCTCATGTATTGCCTTTAAAGTGCTATACGTAGTCGAACAGAATTACAGTCTCCAACTTACACTTTCATTTTGAAGGATACATTGCATTTCTTTAAGTCTTCTAAACGTATAAATTAGAGTTCACATTTACGTTATATGTGATTATTATTGGGAGCACTATATTATTTAATAGGTCACCATTTGTTTTTATTAATAATATTATATTCTCTGTCTTCAATGTTCATACACAGTACAGGCTGACCTTACTTTATTTACAGGACTGTCAAATGTTTTGAACACAATAGTACGTAACTGATTCCTTCCTCATAACTTCTTGTTTGCATTTAACATTTGTATTTAAATTAATTCGCTAACCCACCGTGTCCTTAACTACATGTACAATAATTAACTGTTTCATAAAGTACATCTGGTCCAAATGTTCAACTGAAAGTTCCGATCCGAAACTGATGTATCAAAATGTCCTTATCTCCTGACATTTTACAGGATCCTCGCATACAAAATGCTATCATGGATATTGTAAGGTCATCTGTCTGCGTCATGATGTCCCAGTACTAGACATAACAATCAACTGCCACAATGTAGACATCGTAGCGATATGACTGAAAACGTTTTAAAGCTACGTTATAAATCTAAATCTTACACGCATCCGTTTTTCACTTTTCAGTCTACTCGATCATCCTTTCATCTGTCAGCTATGAACCGTTTATCTTGCTGTATGTCGATGTATTACTCTTTTTACTACTTAACTGAGGGACCCCGAGTGGCCGAGTGGTCTAAAGCGCTCTCCGTTAAAGATCATTGCCATCTCACCTATGTCTGCGCGTGTTCTAGTCTCGGATTCGGCTAATGTGGGTATGTGAGAAAGCTTGCCAGTAGCTTCTCGTGGGTCGGTGGTTCTTTCCAAGGTTTTCAGGGTTCTTCCTCCATCATTAATACTGGCCGCCATGCATAGCCTATCTTGTGCTGAAAAATGGCGTTAAACCCTATAACAACAACTACTTAATTGTTTGAATAAATCTAACTAAAGTTAAATCAAAACATAGCAAAACCTCTTTAACGTCTGTTATAGGAAGCCACCGTTACGTAGAGGAAAGATATTCACAACAACATATATAAATCATTGTATTATCCCGGAATCTACAGTATCATTTTCACAAACGAAACGAACGTGTCAGTTTTAGTTACAAGATACATAATTAAGGATAGATTCCATAGCATTTGACTCTGTGGTAAATATATGAAACTCTGGAAGATGGAGATTCTTTAGTTATTATATTCTTGCTACCATTCATGTAGAGAAAAAAACTTTACTGTCATTATTAGAGCAAGAATACAAAATTGCACAATAAATAGACTAATATATGCAACTGATCCTGAGTTACGGGCCTTGAATGACGGCCCTCTAATGAATGACGGTATTTTAGGTGCGCTGGAATTTGTGATGGCGAACAATCAGAATTGCATTAGTTTGCGAGTGATGTTAGGGTCAATGTTCCCATCTTTTGTAAGACTAACATATTTCTGTCATATGACTTCATATAAGCATTTCATGAAGTGTCAAGATTACATTAACGCAAAAACTACATTTATTTTTAAACGCCATAAGAACATCGGTAGGGGTAGGGTGAAAGTTTTTTTGGGTTTTTTTTGTTGCTTGTTTACTATTTTTGTTGTTGGTTTAATTAGCTTTAAAACGTCACTCGGAAATAACAGCGTTTGAGGCATTTGAAACTTGTCTGAGTCAATGCCATAAATGAGAGCGCATGTACAGGTTTCTCCAGATTATGGTGGTCATATATTGAAATCATGGTAGTCAATGACGAAAAACTTCAGCTTTTTCTACTACATGTTAAAGTATAAAATCAAAATTAAATACGAACGTATTTGGACCTTATGAATATGTTGAAATTAAGGATACTTAAGAAAAAATATGTTAATTGCTTTCAGGCAATGCAATTGTTTTGGCTGCGGTCCCGCGCTCATCGCATGCTAGCTTGGGCCCCGCATGATGTCTGAACATCCTAGGGTCGGGCTTGAATAGCGTAATTAGTTGTGAAACGGTTTTTCCTTTAATGTACTCAATTGTCTAACCGATTTACATGCACAATTTCTGGTATTTTGAATCATGTCTCGATGTTATTTATCAAATATATTTTAAGGCAGTGATATATGGATCAGACATATAACATGTTCAGCTGATTACGCTATATCTGATATGTCCTGTATCAGATGTATTTAATTAACGACTGGTGTTTTAAGAAAATATCCTGTATGAGTTCTGACCATTGTCATGTGACAATTATCGTGAAGGTCTCATATCTAGTCAATATTTAACTACTTTTTACATGTCGGTGTAATGGGATATATTTTCACTGTTCTATTATTGGTCTGACTAGACAGCGATGTTGACCAATATTAAGAAGCAGCGAAATTGGGATGAACAGTTCGCGACCAGACTGAAACTCGAACACGCAACCTCCCAGACTCTGAAATGGAGCTCATATCACATTCACCACCATTTCAAGCGCGGAACCTTCCTAATTACTCTACTTTTTAATCTATACCAATTGCAAATCCCATCTATTTCATGCCAGTGATACTCCAGTTAAACATGCGAAAAAATGTTTAAAATAAAGGTGCTTCTTGGAAAATGTGTTGCTATTGTTTTATGCAACACAAATTTAATATCATTGTTTTAACTTTGTTCCATTTTAAACCAACCTAATTAGTTAGTTGTAAGAAAAATGAATTTTGGGGGCCTCGAATGGCCGAGTGGTCTAAAGTGCTATCCGTTACGGGTCACTGCCATCTCACCTCTGTCTACGTGGATTTGAGTCTCAGATTTGTACAATGTGGGTATGTGACAAGCTTGCCAGCAGCTTCTCGTGGGTTGATGGTTATTTCTGTGGGTTTTCACAGCTTCTTCCTCCACCATTAATACTGGCCGCCATGTATAGCCTATATTGTGCTGAAAATTGGCGATAAACACTACAACAATAACAACAAAAAATAAATTAATAAATGAAAGGCAGGAACTTTATTATATGTTCAGTTTACTATAGTAACACTAATACATAAACTACCATAGAATCACGTGGTACTTGGAAGCTTCATGGTCGACGATTGCAATATGAAAAGACATCTGACAATCTTGAGTTGCAAGCTGAAGAACAAAGAAACCAGCATTTGTGGTTGTGGTGTTAGTAGTAGCAACATAATGCAAATTATTTGCATAATTTGAGGAGTTGTGGACAATTGTCTATTTTGCGTGCTTCGAATAAGCAATATTGGTGGAATTTTTTCACACCTTGTCTGTTACCCACACTATCTATGTACAAATAGAAAAAGATATAATATCTTTCACTGTATTACAAACATTAAATTTGTCTTTCCTTTACATCTTTTCATTGGGTCTTTTTCATTTTTTTGGCACATGGGTATTTATGCCCTGCCCATCACAAATGTAATGCAATTAGCAAAACACTTATAATTTCTACTTGTCTTTGTGTTTGGCAAATAATGTTATATGGTTATATTTCAAAGCTTAAAAATGTCAATACCATTTAATAATGATGAAACCTGCTGCGCACAGTTATCGATAAAAGAGAATAGAAAGAAAACAAAAAGACGTAGATTTAGGAGTTTAGACATAAGTCATTTTATTAGATTGTGGGATGAATTTTGCTGGTATGTTGTCACCTTGATGAAAATAGTTCTGCTCTATATATGCCTAAATGTTAATGTATTGCAAAGTTTTTTTTTCTGTTGGTGTTTTGTTTACCTTAAATCCTGTCTGTGTACAGCCAATAAATATCCCATACTTTTCTTCTTCGGCAACCACATCCAAAAATCCAATAGGCGTGTACATCGAAATCGAGCTACATGTATCAACCACCTGCAGAGTAGATATGCAGATATTTAGGGTACATTGAACACACACACACACACACACACACACACACACACACACACACACACACACACACACACACATATATATATATATATATATATATATATATATATATATATATATATATATATTTACGTGTATTTGATTTGGGTCATTTTTTTTTTTTTTAATTGTTTGTTTGTCAGATTCAAATTTGACATTTTATGTTGAAGATTCATTCATTGGGAAATATTTTTTTTAGAAAGTGGGATGACATGTACTCTTAAGAATAAACACCAGGTGTTGACCTCATTTCTGACCTGGCTTCAGAGTTGTAAACAAGCTTTAAAAATGATTGGTTGATTCCAAGGACATTATGGAGCTTTGTTATAAACATCTTTCTATTTTTAGTTGGGTCATACGGTGTGTACGAGATTGTTTGAACGTAAATTTGTTCTAAAAGATTCTAGAAGATCACGTGACCCCTTTCTTGTTTACGTAAAAACAGGTATATAAATTATTTTTTGGAGCTAACTATAGAGTAGAATTTGGGCTATTAGAATATTAAGTTGTGTCGTGTTGAGTTATCTTAAATTACATTGTATTGGAAATTATTTAAATTCGTTTGGATCAAGAAGATTTATTTTGCTATTTATCCGGAAAGTAATTGTGCTCATTGAATTATATTACCAAGAACTGATTTCATCACGCAAAATCGTCTTCCATCTTGGATACTTCACTAAGATTCGAACTTGGAATTATTTGGACATTTTATTTTGAACTATTTTTGGATTAATTTTGGAATTGTTTCTTAAAACCGTAAGTTTATTTTTCTTTCCTGGAAAATATTTGTGCTCAAAAAATTGTTTATTGATATTCGTGTAAGCATATTGACTTCAGCACATAGAATATTCCTTTTATACCGTTACATTTATTTCCATACTTGAAATTGTTTATTAAGTTTTTACAAGCTTGTTATTTTCACTCTTTCTATGCTACTGTTTATTAGAGCCTAAGAACGTAACAATATATATATATATATATATATATATATATATATATATATATATATATATATATATATATATATATATATATATATATATAAACCACTATTACTTTCTCCTGAGTATTGAAAGAAATATTATATAAACTCTAGCAACAGAGGTTCTCACAATATGATGTTTTTGAAGGGCAAATAGCTAAGTTAAACAATATCAATAAGTCAGTAATAATATATGTCGATAACGGCCCTGGTCTTGTTAAGGCAAAGGCAGATGCTAAATTTGGTTTCAATTCGAAGTTTTTCTGAAACGTTAGAAAACGAGAGGACAATGGTCCAAGTGAAATAGGGGCCATAACTCCATAACGTTCGTACCGAAAAACGACAGAAACTTCAACTATGAGTCGTTAAAATGATACGACATACCTGACATCGATCCATAAAATTGTTCAATATGTATCGATCGAAAATTGATGATCTGAGCATTACCTTTAAAAGTGGCCATACCGCTCCAAATACTGTCGAAACACATTGAAAATCAAACTTAATATTGATATGAAGCATGATACTATGTTTAATGTCACTCCAGGAATTCCCTAAAAAGTTATTGGGCAGAAGCGAAGTTTTAGGTGGACAACGCAGGACGTGACGCCACATTACGGAACAAAATGGACTTAAACAACAGTATATGATACTTCCATAGATAATGTATCATTTGTATTCTTCTTAAAGTTGGATATTCAATGAGGATCTAATTTCCGTCTGAATATTATCAAGTAATGCACACTGAATTAGAGAAAAAGCAATTAAATTACAATTTAACATATACCAACCTTCGTATGAAACGTCCACGTCTGCTTGTTCGGAGCATTGCAAAATTCTTCTAGAACTGCCTCAGCCGGATGATTATTATTTACCAGACACTTGTGGTCTCCGGTGTGAGATAAAGAAGTATGAAGAATAACAGTAGAAAATATCTTGCTCCCGTTACAGACGTGACTTGCTGAAATGTGGAGAAGTTAATGCAATTTTTTATTTATAACACAATCGGACATATTTACATGTAATTTTCAAAAGGAATATATTCTTACATAATATATACGTAAGTGCAAAAGATAATCCTTGAAACAAAATGTGATGTAAGAAGAAAACAATAATTATACTCGAATGGTAAAGCAGGATCTTAAATATGCATTTTTTAACCATCAATGCTGTATGCTGGAGAAATATACGTTATTTCATATCATTTTTATCTTTTTTGGACATCAGATTCGGTTTAATTTAAAATTAAAACCACAATATGTCTGCTTCTTAACAAATGTTTTATATATTCAGTTAAACTTTGATGAATCAAACATAAAGCATCGAATTTACACGCCACATCAAATATTTGTGTAGTACCTAGAATCCTCAAGACTTCGAGTAAATAAATGACTCGTTTCATTTCGAGTTCAACAATTGTTTCCCATGGAGAATCGTTTCACAGCACAGTTTAAAACTATGTAAGTATTGTTTGTGCTTAAACATACCACATTCAAGTTATCTAGTACGATTTGTTATAATTTATCACTTGGAGAATCGACACGACATTTCATAGCATAGTGTACCGATATATATATATATATATATATATATATATATATATATATATATATATATATATATATATATATATATATATATAAGTTTGATTATGTCCATAATTCACTTGACTGCGACAAATAACGCTTGAAAAACAGCAGGTTCTGGGCTGGTAGACAAGTACAGAAGCTCTCGGTCATTTCTTTCGAGTAATTCAGAATGAGGTTCATCTCAGTTACAAAAACAAGAGGATCAGAAAGTGGTGGAAAGAAAAAGGGACCAAATTAGATTGGATATGTCAATTATCACCCTACTTGGCGTTACACATTGCCTCTCAGCACATGACGAAATTTCAAAGCTGCCTCCAATGCAATACTTTCCATCATCGCTGGGACGAGGGTTGTCACAAATACGGAACCGGGATCTCGTTCCAGTTCCGCACGTGGCGTCACATGGTGAATAGGGCGTCCATTCTGACCATTGTCCATCTGAATTGAGAACTCAATGCCAGTTATAAATGTTAGAAGTACAGGTTTCAGGCTAAAATCAGATTACAAGTGGTTAACCAAAATCAGGTAGATATTTCTTTTAAATATGTAACTAATTAAAATGGTGTGATTTTGTTTATATTTTATATATTACAATGTTTCGTGATTCTGGTTTCTGAAGTAACATATGTTTAAATCGCCTGCCCTGCATTGAACACAACGATATGCAACGTGTTACCTACTTACATGTTATTCAGTGCTATTTGATTACTAAAGCTAAGAGAGTCTGGATTTCTCGCAATAGAGCGTCTGGAGAATCCAAAAATGAGGTTCCAGTCAGCATAACTAATATTAATCTTTATGCATAAAATAGGTGGAAGTATTTTTTTATGAAACAGGCAACTATTCTTCTGATTCGGGGGAGTCCGAAATATACAAATATTGTTGCAAAAATTGGCTGCGAATATTTCAAATAAGGATGGCTCTGACTGCAAAAATTATTGGCGAATACTAATTTTATTTTCATCTGATAATCTTTGCTCGTGTAGACGTCATACAGTATCCAGGCTTTTTTTTAAAATATATTTGTATTTGCGAAATTAACTCATATTGAATATTCTTACCAATAGGACATGCATTCTGGTTACAGGCGATTGTTTGCATATGGTTTCCATTACAAGAATGGCCACCGTTGGCGGGTGGCGGGTTGTTACATATCCTGGCCCGGCTCATGCTACCAGTACCACAAGTCATTGTACATCCAGACCACTTGGACCATTCACTCCAGTTGCCGTCTAATAATAATAACAATACTAATACTAATACTAATAATACTACTAATAATAATATATGTTGTGATATTAGGGTCAGAATGGTATTTTTTATCTTTTTTTTACTGGGGTTTAATTACTACTTTGAATCGTTGATGCTTTATTAATCTTGTAATATGTCGAACATTTCTTTACCCATGCGAGAGTGTATCCCGGCGGTTAGACTGTTTACTTATTTAGACAATTCCCAAAAAAAACAATGCAGAATAATTCATGTTTGTATCCGTCTAGAACATGCGCACAAGGCCACTGTTGATTAGTAACAGAAAAACAAAACTGTTGTTGTATTAGTTTGCGTTGATCCGATTGCCTAATCCACGAGTATGAAAAGATGTTTAATTTTGTGACTCTTACTTGTTTAATAAATGTGTATAATGTTACATTTCATTTTCACCTCTGCTAAGTATCATCTATCAAAGAAGAGCTCGTTCCGTGTCGATTAAAGTGTGTACAATTGGAATACGTTTCACACCACCATTTAGCATGTTTCTCACGAGGAATACACACACATATTTGTCTCAAAAAAATGTGAACAACACTTGTAATCGTGCAACCATGCAAATGATAGCAAATTATTATGCCAGGACATGTATCAGTCCAGCAAATCAAGCGAGATCTGACACATTAAATATTCCGCACCGTAATCACAGGTCAATGAATAACACTGTTATGAACATGTTCCCTCATTTACGCTTACTTTACAACGAAACTATAGAAACATAAAGGCTAAAGTGAAAGTAAATGGCCGCAAATCAATTTTATCATTAGGAAGAAAATAATAATCACCTCTTCGTATACGGCAGAAGTTATTGAACCCCGAAATCAAATGTCTGCCCGTTTAATGTTGGCAGGGGAGGAGAGAAGGGGTTTTCACAAACCTGCGCATTACATTAGTTCCGTACCGCAATGTTAAGGAATAATTTATCTGACATTTAGTCAGTACGGACCATAGCTTACCTCGCTATAACAAAAGTTGAATTTTCGGGGTATTTCCAGTACCGAATGTAGGCTGTGAGCAAGTCGATCATGTTAGAAAACTAAGCCACATTATGTAGCAAATAAAATATTTCTCTTCATACAAAATTATTCATTCGTTCAATCTTCATCATAAGGTTTCCAGAAGAGAACTTCCTTACTGCCAGTCTGTGGCCTGTCTGACTGATGGTTCCTCAAGCCACACACTTTCATTCCTTTCTGCAATGTTCCTCGGCATATCTCAATGTGCAGAACCGATGTAGTATTAATGGTGGCACACACGTGCCCAGGCTATCTCCTGCACCATTTTTGTTCCTCAATATGACAAACACGATTTACATTAGACCATTAGGCATCTAATGTATATCAGTGTTTGAGATTCTTTGTGGCCAGAAACTTCTATGTATAATTTCGCATCCGCTCGATTTGGAAGGTTTCTAGTTTGTGAACTATTCATTTTATAGCTCCCAGCACAATCAGTCATTTAAAAGGAACGGAAAAAATTGCTGTTAAAAAGCCTTAGATTTGTTTTGGCCCCATTGCTTGATTTTCAGGTGTTCTTCAAGTTGGTTTTACGTATTCTTGAATTGACTTCTTTATCAGTGTCTCCTTCGAAAGTAGGTGAGCTGTTAACTTCGTATGTTGGACTAACGTTGATAACAACTGCATTATTATTTATTTTCTTAATCAATGTCATCAACGCTGTCCTCTTGATGTCGACATACAGTCCAAGATTGTGAACTATCTCACTCAGCTTGGCTGTCTTTCTTACATATGTTCTAATAACGTGAGTGCAGGATGATGCCGTAGGCATATCCAGATCTTCTGAACACGAGTTGACGGTCCATCGGATTCCTACATTTTTGACTGGTATTTTTCTTTCTTGCACTGATCTCCAGTAAAATTGACTTTTCACAGTAATTACTTTGCATTAGAATGACAGCCAAGTCATTTCCATATAAAGGTCGTGACACTATCTCTACTTCAGTGTCAGTACTCTTGAATGAAGTCCATATTTGATATTAAAGTTTTATTCCACACCTTTTTGATGGCGACATTTGACTTGAATCTTTACATTCTTGGTGCTGAGTAAACGGAAATGGCACTGTTAAGATTATGATATGATTGTTTGTGTGTATTGTGGCTACAGTCTACAGTGGGTAACGAGGCTCTCATTCTACCATGTGACCTATAGAACGTTGCTTTCTTTAAGGTTCCGCTTCTGCAGGCACTTGACTGCTATCATACCAAACACATTTAAACCCAACGTTGTCGTTGAAGATTCTTTTGATTATCATGTTGTTTGTTTGGACGTAGAATCACTGGAAAATTAAGAGCTCAAAAATAAATGTAGAACATACGGAATGAAAATATGAATACTGAGTCCAAGTTAAATATGGAGAGTCCGTCTACAGACAGGGAGTCTTGTGAATTTTAATCATTTACGTAAAGTGGACTAGTGGGATCAGACTCGCTTTTATAGGTCGAGAAAAAAGAAAATATGAGTTTGTAAATAATTAATTAACATGTATTCCCTTGTGTCAATCCAAGTGCTGACTAATCTTTCATAGCCAGATATGTCGCTTAAGTGCGTATATATATATATATATATATATATATATATATATATATATATATATATATATATATATATATATATATATATATATGGTCAATACTAATCTCATGCCGCAGAAGATGAGACGTAACAATTAAAATATCGTCAAGTTTTGTTATAATGTTTAATTGTATAAATTTTAAGAAATACGTATTTAAGCCAGTGGTTCTCAAAGGTGGGGGGATTGCCGAGGGTTTTTGCGCTAATGCTGAAATGCTTTCTACGGGATAGTGCAGGGGCGCTGAGGATAACCAAGAAGGCGGTGGCCAAAAAAAGGTTGGGAATCACTGTACAAAACAATTGCTTCTATTTCTTTCGTGGCCTGAGTGGCCGAGTGGTCTAACGCGCTCACCGTTACGGGTCACTATCATCTTACATTTGCCTGCTTGGGTCAAGTCTTCGGGTTGGCTAACGAAGGTACATGAGAAAGCTTGTCAGTAGTTTCTTGGGGGTCGGTGGTTCTTTTCGGGATTTTTCAGGGTTCGTCCTCCACCAGTTGTACTAAGCGCTATGTACAGCTTATCATGGAGGAAAAATGGCGTTACACCCACATCTACAATAACAACTTTTACTCTCTAAAATGAATATGATGCAATGTTTCTTGTTTTGTCTGTCTATGCGTCTGTCTGAGCACATTTGCAATTATATTGAGTAATATTAGAATGTAATTGAGTAAATGTCGGAGTATAGGAATACCAGAGTGATTACGACTGGAATAATGATGAATGTACCAGGATGTACCAGCCCCTGATTGAGATTCGTTCCATCGGTGCCGTGGGATGCATGTAATATAACAAAATATTTATGGCATCTTACCTACATTACACTGTGCTAGATTGCAGGAAGTTGTTTCAGTCGCCTCACCAAGACAGGATTGGCCAGCTGAACTTGATGGCGGGTTAACACATGACCGGGAACGCATAGATGTTCCAGTGCCACATGTGACTGAACATTGTGACCATGTCGACCATGCACTCCAGTATGCATCTAAAAATTAAGACATCTAGGTTTCACAAGTCTTATCAATTTTTGTTAAAAAATTGTCTTCTTTTTTTGTTATATTTCCTTATATCTTTGTTTGTTTACGTTCGTTTGGACTGTTTATCTCTCTAACGTTTTGTGAATTTGTCTCTTATGTTTTTTTGGGGTGGGGGTGGGGGTGGTTGAACTGTCTGTCGTGGCTCTATATCCAGATTTATGCTGGTTTGCCGTTAAACGCTATACATGCATACAAACATAAGTTGTATTATTTTCAAGAACAGTTTGACAATAAGTCCAAACTAGTTTTCACAACTGATATTTTTTTTTAATTACAAAGACAGTACACTGAAATCCATTATTCTCCTTGACCCATACCCAATCACCCATGATATTACACGCCCAAATTATGAACGTACACATTGTCGCAAAGCACTGGAAATTCAGTTTTCCCTCTGCCACCATGTCACATGAGGATGAATTATTACACACAACCTGTTAGCTGGTAACTCGCAGTTTAGGTTAGGTGTGTTACATGATTCTGAATGCGTTTAACAATGCGTGTTTCTGTTTTCGTTTACAAATAACCCTTTGCCCAAAGACATGCTGAGTCAGTCCACCTTGAAGAAATGGCGACCCATAAGTAACGAGTTATACGTTCAACCAGCCGATAGGAAATAATAATTTATCTGATCTTGAAGCTAATGCAATCATACATGTTTTAATCATACACTCAATTTAGAAGTCACTTGTTATAAAGGTCAACTCTTTTTGACAAACGTCAAATATACACTGAATCATTTTCAACTGTTAATTTGCGGTAAAAGCCGACTTCTCAATTCAACAACTGAATTTGTTTAATTTATTGACGAGGAAAAAATTATTTCGTTTAGAAAATAGCTATATTTTTGGGTTTGTACTACTAACCGATATAGAGACTTTTTGAACGTGTCCTTGTAAAAACCATCAAAAGAAACTATCAAGAAGGAAACCAAACAATAATGTAGGTGTATCGGAGAGGGGTGTGTGCAGCCTCACTTTGATTCCGAATTATAATATAGCGTTGAAGAATATTTCGGCTAATTTAGTATAAAGTCCTTGATCTAAAACGCTACGCTGAATACGAATCTACAGTAACATAAGAAAAAATGAAGGATGTCTTACCTATGTGGCACCTCGCTTTATTGCATGAAATTGTTTCTCTATCATTCCCTTGACAGAATCTGTTTTCATTACTCGGAGGCGGATTGTTACAAACTCGGACACGCATCGTTTCTCCATAACCGCAGGTTACCGAACACGGTGACCAGGCCATCCAGTCGCCCCATTTACCATCTAAAACAGACACAGTTCAAGGATTTCGAAAGTTATAGAAAAGTGAAACCGTGTGCCTTGGAAAGATGTATTTGCTTCAATCCGTATTTGTAATAGTGATTTATATGGATATAATTGAACAATGAAATCTTTTTTTGCCGCATCGCTGTAATATATTTGTTTAGCTTCTTTGGCTTTTATTTATATCTCCGTAACAGTTATTTCAACAATCAACCCCATCCTCACCCACCCCCATAACCCAGTTTATACACGTGCAGTACTTGATTTCCCGATTTAATCGTGGGCACGACTCGACCAGTCTTTGCTCAAAAATGGTGTACCGGTCATAGCTTGTACAAGAGTTTCATATGCTTTAGCCGATCAAGTGTTTCAGTCACTTTGGTAGATGCTTTATTGCGTCAACACCGCTTAAGAAACTATTACCACAGTTATAATCAGACGTTATAGTCTTCATATTTGTTGTGAAGAGATAAAAAAATAACCCGTGCTACATCTGAGAATGGTAAGGTGTCCAGTGCAGTGTAAATTACATTTTGCAGTGGAAAATTATTGTAGCTTTAGAACATATCCTCCATTATTTCTCCATCTGTCATTTATATCGGTGTACTCACTAATATATATATATATATATATATATATATATATATATATATATATATATATATATATATATATATATTACTATTGGCTCTAGACACATTAGAAACCGAGTAAACCATGCAGCAATATACTGGTCTGTGGTAACATAGTTCAGATGCGCATCTTGGAAACTTCGTCTGAGGACCTTCGCGCGGTTACAATTTTTCAATATATGCGTGTGTGAAATTCGCCTAGTAGCGAAATATCATGTATAGTATAAAAGGGGTTTAAGAAGAACTCGTGATCTAATACCATATACGATTTCCATATTACTATACACTCACTTTTGACATCAATATGCCTATTAGCACCTTTACCCGTCAACCCTAAAATATATTTACAACAAACACGAAATTTTTAGTTGCATTATTGTGGATACTGATAAAACGTCTTCAACGCTCATTACTCTGAGGAGCGAAAAATAAGTTTTCACGTTTAAGAAAAATAAGGAATGAAAATTATTTTCAATCTTTTGAAGGGTTGTAACAAGATGTTGGGAGTGATCACTGACCTCGTCATTATGAACTTCCGAGTGAGGTTGAAGAAAATTAACAAGCCAAAGAAAATCAGGCTCAAATGCAACCTTGAACAACTGAAGGACCCTAACATCTGCAAGTCATTCCAAGCCACAATTGGAGGAAAATTTGCTCCACTTCTTGTGATGGATGTTGATGTTAAAGTGATGACAGAAACTTTAAACACAGTCATGACAACAGTTGCCAAGGACATCATTGGCCTCCATCGTCCAAACAAAAACACCTGGGTTACAGAAGATATTCTGAATCTGTGTGATGCCCGAAGAGACCTCAAAAACACCAGACACACAACATGGGCAGTGGAGTATAGAAAAATAAACAATAATATCAGAAGAAAAAAAAGTTGAAGAAAGCAAAAGGAGATTGGATTGCACAAAGTGCACAGAAATAGAGAGCAGTCTGATAAAGAATAACAGCAAAAAGGCATTCCAAATTGTGACAGACCTCACCAGACAGAAGCAACCAAGAGTCAGTACCATTCAAGACGAAAATGCCTCACAGAAGCAAGTGACATTGCAGAAAGATGGACTGAATATTGTAAAGAACTCTACAACCATCTCTCCACAGGAGACCCAGAGGTGCTTGAAGGTCCAGACTCCACAAATCATGATGATTTCTCCATTCTCAAAGAAGAGGTGGAGTCAGCAATAAGAGCACTGAAAAATGGGAAGGCAGCTGGAGTAGACAACATCCCAGCTGAAATTTTCAAGAATGGTGGGGAATCAGTGATAGAGCTACTAACAAAAATGTGCAACAAGATCTGGCAGACAGGCGAATGTGTTTGCTCTTCGAAATTCTAAGAATGAAACAAAAAAAAAAATGATTCGATGTCCACGCAGTGGGTATTTGTCATTGGTCAACATGACTACTGACCAATGGGAATACCCGATAAAATTCACCTTATGAGAGATAAAAAGTAAAACAACAAGGCAAATAATTCGGAAGGAACACAATACATCTGACGGTGCCTCTTTTGAGACTGTCACCCGTCCTAGTATTTGACACACAAGTGACCACTGCGGATTTATCGCATTTATTTTTGTCCATATGCATCACGCGAGTCAGTCATGAAGGTAGAACCTTGAAGTTCCATTATGGTATAAACATATCGTATGCTAGTAAGATTTGGTATAGATCGATAATTCATGCCAATAAACGATTCAGCTGCTGTTTTGATCGATGATGCATAGAGAAAGGCTGGTATTACTGATTGTAAATATGTTATATCAACAGAAACTCTTTATTATCTCCAAACCAATGCCTACAACGTTCGGTATAGTCTCTACAGCAATATCTAATAAACTTGCAAAAGAAGAAAGGTACAAATGAACTGTGGATATTGTCGTATTGAAGAAATGCCTGCGGTGGGCAGCGGCGTCGCTACGGTCGGTGCCACTCAGTGCGGTAAACTCATGGTGTCACCCCTTCGACTAGACCGAGCAGTGTGTGCTCTGTAAAATTTGCAATTTTTCATTTTGATGTCACCCCTCTGAGATGGTGTCACCCGGTGCGGTCCGCACCCCCCGCTCCCCCTAGCGGTGGGTCACATGGAAATGTTGAGGCCATCAACTTTCAACTTACCCAGAAGGAATTTATGGAGGTCTCTTATTTTAACCTGACAAATGATCGGATTATCAAATCTATAACGTATAAACTGAGATAGTTGTATCGCTTAAATGCATTATACATGTTTATTAGGGAAAAGCACAAAATGTTGCACGAATTATCAGACATATCGGAAAATAATGATAGTTGGTTAACCGCAGAAAGGGAACAAAATAAAGATGCCAAGATTTTTGAGGCATTAAAAGATAAAGTTTGATGATATGGATGACCACGGCGTTCAAGAGCAAGCTAATTAAAGAAATGTTTGCGGTCCTTATTATATAAAACATGATACTCGGACGTACGCAAAGTACCGCAACGGAGAAGAAGTCAACACATTTCATACCCAAAGAGACGTTCCTGTATGAAGTAATATAAGACGATGCCGAAGTGCGACAGTGTCACCATCGAGAACCACTTTCAGAAACATTTGCTAAAAGCAACGAAGCGCAACAGCCGGTATATTTACCCACGTTATAGAAATTTGATGTTACTGTACACCAGCGAAAAGGTTACTGTTGTTCATCTTTTATAATACTCAATGATGGATCATTTTAGTTTGTTTGGGCTGGCCCTGTTGATATAGGGCGTGAATGACTATGCATATCCTTTTAAGTAAAAAACAAATGAGGTGGTTTATCCGAAAATGTTTGTTTTTAAACTTCTATCCACCGTGCATCTGCAAGATGATGATAGTGATGTCATATTCTTTGATATATTCTATCCATCCAGTCTTACAGACATTGAAGCGGAGGAGATAATAAAGCGTTCACGGACAAGTCTGTGCTACATCCATGGTTTTCATTCCAATTAGATATAACGATATTGTACATGTATGGAAGGCTCAATGGCCTTAGAAATGTAAAGCTGTTTTCCTTGGAGAATACGAACTCTGTAGAATAACATGCCATTACGAGTAATGTAAAACGCATATGCAGAGGTTAGGTGATATCCCAAGGGAACGACCCTGCTTTAAATGTGACATCGGAGTCAGATCATATAATCAACTTTGCCACCCTTATAGATGTGTTCATGAACACCAGCAGGTGGGCATAAATAAATTGAAACTACAAACACTAGTGGCTCCAAAAGCACAGACAGATGCAACAGTAACAAAATCAAAACAATTAACCAGATAAATTATATAAGATCCAGGGTTGATGCTATTACAGTTTCTGATCCTGGTAAAATACCAACAAAAAAATGGCAGACTTTCCAAACAAAAACAACACTTCAACCTCCTTTTAATGAAAGCATGCCTGCTGTACCAAGGCTGAAACAGCTCGATTGACAACATGAAATATACATATCAAGTCGTATGTGAAAGGCTGAGATACAAATACGCCAAGGTGGATTCTTGTTCCTGCTTGATACCTAGCGATAGATACTCTCCGATGGAATCAACACTTGCGCGTTAGGTAATCGTGTTATTACGGCTGACGATGGTTAACGTATCACTTTGTTGGCATAGCTTACAATTCCTCTGACACAAAGACCGGCTAAAAGACTTTGGTCAATTACGTGACGGTCAGAATGGGTAACGTGCTGGTTGTCTTGGAATATCAATCTTTTCCAAAACCTTAAACAAATCCACAGACCTTACCCGGTCAGCCGGGCAACGTTGAGATCCATACTCGAACTGCAGGTGCTGACACATACAGAACAAACATGTATCTGAGTGATTATAACGGTGTTCATTGTGAGATAATTGAATGGGAAACAGTGAATCCCATGGTCTTCTTTGAATCCTGTCATGTATGTGGCTTCATTGTAAAATGCTGATCTGACAACTGTAATTCGTGCTGCCCAATCTTGAGACTACTCTAACCTCATGAACAATTCCTATGACTAGTGATGACCAAATAACCGTTCTGAAAGTGAACGATCCAATAGTTCCACCACAGCGTGGCCACGAAGTACATTGATATGTCCTACACGTATTTGCACATTTTATTCCGCGAGAATCAAACTGAGATTTCTTTTTCTTACCAGGATTCACTTGTGATAATCGTTGTCATATCAGCATTCTCGAGTTCATTTGCGACATTTACAGAATCATTCTGACATCTGTGGTTCCGCTTCTTAGTATCTGCTGGCCACATCGACATGGATTAGTGCGTACTTGCATTTGCTTATCAAGACAACGGTCACGTGGAAGAAACAAAATATATGCCTAAAGAACCTAACATATGAAGTCTTTCTTGGTTCTGGCATGTAAATTTGCCACAGCACTCTTTTGGCCAAACCTGTTCGAGCCGTTTCATGGGTGAACTTTTCTCCACTGGATAACTGTTCCACAACGGCTTGATCTCTCCCGTACCCAAGCGGAACGTAGAGGCAGATATGTACTAATTTTACGACGGTGTTAACAGTAAAAATGTTAGTTGGTTAACAGTTCGTGTGGGTGTTACGTATGAACATGAAGACGAGACCAGAAAATGTCTGCTTGTGGTGCAATTAAACTTGGCGATTGTATTATTAATAGAGCAGCTATGACGGGCCCTCCGTCTTACCGATGATTACTATTTTAAAGCTATTAACAAAGACCCATCAATAACAATTAAATCTTATATTTCAACATGCATTAATGAGATTTATTAATATAATAATTGCGTCTATGAGGAATTTGATAACGTTTTCTCTTAAAATACGCAAACGCAATATTTCCCTGAACTCGTTCAAAATCCCTACCTTAGACGACCCATATACCATGTAATCAAATACTGAAAATCAATCAAAATGAAATGTATTGACAGCGATTTACAACCTTTAATTAAATCACTTCCTTCATGCATTAAAGATACGACTGATTTCATTATACAGTTTAAGTCTTTTCCACAGCGATCTAAAAACTCTCTTATCGTATCATTACCAACATTCCACACAAAGCAGTAAAGCATGTGTTCTTGAAAACAATCTATCTTGGAAAATAACTATTTCCAATTCAATAATACAAATTGCATCCTCACCGCACCGGTGGGATAGTTGTTAGACCGTCCGCCGCGGAAGCGGGAGGTCGTGGGTTAGATCCCCGGCCGAGTCATACGAAAGAATTATAAAAATGGTACTAACTGCTGCCTCGCTAGGCGCTCATCATTAAGAGGTTAGTGTTAGGACTGGTCGGTCTGGTGTCTGGATAATGTGACTTGATGGGACATCAAGCTAAATGTCTGCGGCATGATTCCCCAGTGCTAGACATCAGCATTAACTGCATTGCTGCAGACATCGTAGCGATATGACTGAATAATTGTTAAAGCAACATACAACATCCTAATCACACACACACACACACACACACACACACACACACACACACACACACACTACATCCAAAGAATGGATTCTGCAATGGTAAGTCCGATGGCTTCTTCATAAGCTTCCCATTTCGTGGATAAATTAGAAATATATTATTTGCAAAATGAAAGGTTTTATGCATCTGTTTGGTTTAGATGTTTGGACGACATTTGGAACATTTCAACAGAAGAACTGAAAATATTCATTGATTCTCTTCACCCGACGATTAATAAAACTATCTCTAAAAAAGATATACACCAATATGAGGAATATTCTTCATGGCATCCCATGTCATGTAAAATAGTTTACAATATAGCATGCCAAATGATTCAAACACATTATTTCAGATGACTGTCAATTACAAAATTCGTTGAAAGAATTAGAAACATGTTTCGAAAAAGAAATTAGCCTACAAGTAATTCTACTCTAAACAAAACCTTTAATCTTATACAATAATGTGGAGTTAAAGACAGCAAAATGTACAATAGAGACAAATATATTTCCTTTAACAATACAATATCAACATAATATGGTATTATAATAAACAAATATTGGATATATATATATATATATATATACAAGTATATATATATATATATATATATATATATATATATATATATATATATATATATATATAAGTATATATATATATATATATATATATATATATATATATATATATATACAAGTATATATAGAAAACAGCGGAAAACACTTTTAAAAAGCAAACAATTTATGCTTTCAGAAGATCAAATAATTTACAAGAGTTTTGAATTAGAATTAAACAGACATAACATAAAAAGATATTTTCATCATATAAATGAAACATATATATGTGCTCTCAATGTGCAAATATAAGAAAAAATTACTTTTAGTAGCGCCAATTCAAAGGAAGTATTTTCTCTACGTTATAAGACTAAATGCATATCAGCTGATGTAATTTATATGATAACCTGTAAAAAATGTTACATGCACTATATTGGACAAACCCTTCGACATGTTTTTAAGAGAATGAATAATCATCGCTTTCATATAACAAATTATAGAAAATCTCAGTTCTCCTCTAATATTTCAATACATTATAATATCAATAATCACTCTCTGCGCAATTTCTCTTTCATGCCAATAGATATTGTGCATGGAGACATGCACAGACTCATGAAAGAAAGTTATTGGATTCATAAGTCAGATACTTTGTATCCTAATGTCCTTAATGCCTAGCACAATTAAAAAAAATATAGAAAATATTAATTAAAACCTTGATATGTTGTATAACTCTTTATAAAAAAATATAATTATCTGTAATTATCTGTGTGACTGTTTCTTTCTAATTAATTTTTTTACTGGGTCCGATTTCATTAGAGACGCATGTATCTTTTCGATCTTGTCACATATAAAGAAGCATACAGCAACTGCGAAACTAGTTACACAAAATGAACGGCGTTTCTATTATTATTATATATATATATATATATATATATATATATATATATATATATATATATATATATATATATATATATATATATATATATATTATATATATATATATATATATATATATATATATATATATATATATATATATATATATATATATATATATATATATATATATATATATATATATATATATATCTTGGAGACATACAGAAAATATACACATTGAAACAGTGAACATACCTACTGGACATGGATGAACATTACATTTTTCTATCGCTAGTACTGGCGTGTGTGTGCAGAGGTAGTACTCCATGGTAAAATGATTCAATACATTACAGTTGTATGTTCGTGAATGATCACCTCCACCACAAGAATGACTGCAAGCAGACCATTCCGTCCAGGGTGCGGAAAAACCAATTATAAATCCTATTAATAATAAAATAACCGTGAATAATGTTAGCTTTATTCTCTTGTCTTTGAACTCTCACAGATCTCTTTAGAACATAATATAAAATCGGCTTTTTGAAATGCAGATGTTGGCTTTGCTTGGTGTTTCTGAGGTTTGGAAAAGTAGAGAGCACGGAATCAAAAAAGGCATCTGAAGGTCAACTAACCGGTAAATCTAAGTATTGGTTAGATAGATTCACTAAATATATTGATAAGCAATTAAAAATACATATACAGCTCTTCTATGTTGCCTCATTTATCTGTATGAACACGCCTATGCCTATAGACTGTTTCCTGCCCCTACATTAACATACTTATGCATTGTACCTACAACATATTCAAAAACACTTACAGTTTGATTCGACCCCTCTTTGTACCGATGCTTACAAATGCTTCTACTCCTTGCATTGACACGCTTATAGACTGCTTATATTCCCTGCATTAACATGATTATACATTGTACCTACAACTTGCTCAAACATACTTATAGTTTGATTCTACCCCCTTTGTTGCGAAGCTTACAAGTGCTTCTACCCCTTGCATTCACAAGTTCATTGATTTCCTCTTTTCCATCCCCTGATACGCTAGCTTCTTCTTACATTAACACTCTTATATGTTTATTCTAATCATTACATTAACGTGTCTCTATGATGCTCTACTCCTGTATTAGTGTTTTTATGTGTTGCTTCTACTCTTGCATTAACATGCTTCCGTTTTGTTTCTTCTCCTTCCACTCTTGAATTAATATGGTTATATATATATATATATATATATATATATATATATATATATATATATATATATATATATATATATATATATATATATATATATATATATATATATATATATATATATATAAATCCTTGCTAAAATGATTTTTAGCGTGCGTTAACATGTGTGTAAATGAATTCTAATACCTGCAATATCATGTTTATAAAATATATTTCCTCATTGCAATAAAATGCTTTTATTTTACTTCCTTGATGAACAATATAGACCAATTATAGTCCTTGCCTGAACGTGATTCCGTGTTGTTTCTACTCCGTTAATTAACAAGAATGTAGACTGCTTCTCTTTTATTAATATGCATATATATTATACTGCACCATGCATTAACATATCTCTAGACTGATTCTTTCACCAATGCCAGTACTAATTTATTGACGCTGTCACATCACCGAACTATATAATATAAAATATCGCTATTTTCATTGCCAAATTTATTGAAGCATGATATACAACTCTTTGTAGTGAAAGCAAAAACTTTACAAAACCAGTAGACTAGCAAACAATGATTGGTAATATTTTGTAAGGTTATTTCTTACGCGACCACGAAAGAAATTATAAACGTGACCCACATAGCGTGTTCCATAGGGTCTTTTTATAAGTTAAACACGTAAAAACTGTCTTAACATAAATGAACATCAATTAAATTTTATGTAAATGATGTAGGACACAATTAAGTTTTGTCAAGACAAAAGATAATGGTACGTAAACGTCGAAGATCAATATCGAAGAAGGTTTAATTGCTGATTTAGTGCTAAATAAACACGACAACATAAGAAAGATAGGATCTTTTAGCGTACCATGCTATCGTTTCAGATGAAATTATATCCGTACCTTCAACGCTGGGTCCAAGACACGTCCACACGGCAAGGAATGTAATCAGGGTAGACATTCTTTTAATTGTATTTCTGAAAATTGAACATTTGAAAGTAATAAATTGAGGTAACGTTCTCGTTTCGTTTAGATTAAACATGGTCACTTGTCATACAACTTGTATATTTTTTAATTTATAATCAGGAAGAAAAATGTCAACGGCAATATTGTTAAAAAAATCGACTTCATTTGAAAATGTTTCACCCCTTCATAATAACGTTTATGATGTTGGTCTGTACACAATGGTATAATTTTTTAATTATTTTTTTTTTCTTTAGGACACATGATTCGAGTATTTCGTTGTATACACCACATCAATTTCTTTTCATTGTTTCTATTTTTTTTAAATAACTGGTGAAAATGTATTCATGTATCAAATGTAACATGTAACTTTGACGATCGTGATTAAACAAATTAAGATCTTATCATAAGGTCCATAATTGAACTCAAGCACTTTATATTTGAATAACATTATTTATAATCAAACAATTCTCTCAGCATCTTCGAAGCGAACTAAGTAAAAGTAGTATAACTCGCGAGTCTATTGTTATGTATATTTAATTTGCATTTATTTATTTAATTGTTTAATTATTTAGTTTTTATTTATTATCATGAATATCCAATATCAAGTTTATTTTCTCCTTTACCTGAATCATTGGATTTTTCTTCTATGTAAACCACTAATACATACCAAATAGTTTTCAATGAGTATGGGTTTAATATAAGTATTATTATCAATAGATATAAACGTTTTGAGACTGATTGGGTCTATGCTATTTTAATTTTTCTATTACCATACCTGGCTGGCCAATATATTCCACATTCCGTATTACAATTTTAGTAACAGACCTTTATATTATGACTACAAATTAAATTGTAAACATCTGGATATATTTAGAAGGTTATTTTCCATAAGTAATAGTTTTGTTTTAGAAAATGTCAATTGTTACCTGCGATTACGTGGAGGACATTGTAATATCGTTTTTATATAAATTATTCATTCATACCTTAAGATCTAGGCAGAATCAATTCTTGCTTTGTCCAGTAGTTTATTTACACAGAAAATTATTTATCAAATTTCAAATCAAGGTAAACTTGCACTGTTTTATTGCGATCCTAGAAAACAAAATGCTTGTACAATTTTACGGGCCATCATAAACACATTAACACGTTCAAGCACTGGATTTCATTTGGATTTACACTAAAGTTTGTTTAAAACTTTTAACATTAAGACTTGCATATGTAAATATATGATTATCTGGGATTTACTTCTTAATATCGTGGATTCAATATTTTCCCTTTGTATTCAAGGGAAACAAAATATTTGTTGCATTTTACAAACAAAATTCGCATCACATTATTTATATAGAATCGTAATATTGTTTCTTAACCAATTAAATTAGCGAATCTGATCATTTTACTGCGTTCCCATATATTTGCAGCGACATGAACAATTCCATGACAGAATTCTGGCTTTGTAAAACACAATTTTTATCGTCAATTCTTACAACATTTTTACAATATCATCTTCTTCCGCAACCTATTATTTATTTTAGTATAATTAACCAGCGATCGAATTTCTGCATTTCCCTGTGGCTAGAGGGTCCGCCGCGGATGCGAGAGGTCGTGGGTTCGATCCCCGGCCGAGTCATACGAAAGACTTAACAAAAAATAACTGCTGCCTCTCAGGCGCTCAGCATTAAGAGGTTAGTGTTAGGACTGGACAGGCCTGGTGTCAGGATAATATGACTGGATGGGACATCATGCTATATGTCTGCGGCATGATGCACCAGTACTAGATATCCATATGAACTGCCCCACTGCAGACATTGTAGCGATATGACTGAAACATTGTTAAAGCTACTTTAAAAATCCTAATTACACATCCAATCATTAAAATGTGCGAAAAAAACCCGTTACCCGTCCCAACCCCATAAATGACCGTATACAGGGTTTCGTCGCTGTATTCAGCAACCCAGGAAAGCTAATCTGGTTTATGTTTGTCAAAAAGTTTAAACTGGCCTTCTTCTAAATGAAGCTATAATGCTGACATTTCTGTATTTGACAGCAGTTTGGAGGTTATAAGCAAAATACGATTTTTGTATGGTGAACAAGTCGGTGCCTCAGTCGGTGTTTTCATTGGGCTAGAACGATATATGGGGGTTCTGCCAGGTATGGGCCAGAAGTCCCTCGCGCCAGAGAAAAGTGAAGGACCTCTCACTCTCTTTTCTAAGACCAGTGTCTGGCTCTGCTGGGCAGGAGGTTAATTGCATATCACCAGGCCATCTGCCCTGATTAGCACCATATTCAGCTTCAAGTACCACAGTGAAGATTGCAAATCCATCCACACCCTTGTGAACAGCAGGGTATGCCTACAGCCACATACGACACCGCTACGAACCAAAAGGACGCCCTCGCATCAACACTGCGCAGATGTCGGTCCCCTCCAAGGTGGAGGAGTATGTATCCTCGCTCTATCTGGCTCTCCAGGACCTGCCAGACCATGATGCCACAGCCATCCATATCCACGTTTTGGACTGGTTCAATGAACACTTTCAAAGATGGAATCAATAATCGAAGACGAAGGGAAAGCCTACATCGCTTGCAAAACAGAAGTGCCCGAAGCACCAACCAACACATCGCTAGACAGTGCGCGAACGAGTATTGGCAGTAACTGTGTGAAGGAGTCCAGCGCAGTGCCGAATCTGAAAACATCCAAGGCATGTACACTGACATCAAGAATACCATAGAATCTGCAGCGAAAGGAGTCGCCCCTCCCCCATAACATCTCTGATGGTAGAGAAGATCACAGACTCTGAGCAGCAGATTGCCCAATTGGTGGAAGACTACTTAGAGCTTTACTCCAAATAAATGTAAGTCACCGGCGCTGACCATAGCAGCATACAGAAACTGCCCACCATAGAGGACCTCCACAAATCGTCTACTTTAGAGGAGCTTAGAAAAGTCAACTCCCTCCCAAACAATAAAAACAGCAGCATTCCTCCAGAAGCTATCAATCGTGGAAAACCAACATTGCATCAGCCGCTGTATGAGCTACTCTGCCTCTGTTGGGAGGAATTAGCAGTCCCTAAGACATGAGCGACAACACCATTGTGACCCTTTACAAAAACAGGGGCGACTGCAGTGACTGTAACACTTACAGAGGGATCTCGCTCCTAAGCATCGTTGGCAACATTTACACTATCATCCTCTTCAACATAGCTGCAGCTACTCCCGGACCGTGTGTACAGGGAATTTCAGTGCGGCTTCAGAGTAGGCAGGTCGACAACAACTCGAAGAGAAGAGCAGAGAACAAGAGCAGCTACAGGATCTGATGTTCATCGACCTCTCCAAGGCCTCTGAACTGGTTAGATGGAAGGGCCAATTTGAACTTCTCAGAAGATCAACTGCCTACCCAAAACTCTGTAGCATGATAATCTCTTTCAACGCCTATATGAATGTAACAATCCTGTTTGATAGATCCTTCTCAGACTCCATCCCCATCAACATCAGATTGAACCAGGGCTGCGTGTTTGCGCCGACCCGTTTGGGATCTTCTTATCCCTGCTCCTGTCCTATGTCTTTGACTCGTCCACTGATTTCGTATATCTGCACTCAAGGTCCAACGGGAGGCTGTTGAACCTGGCACAAACTGCACTCGAAGACCAACGTGAGGACGGTGTGTATCAGAGCGATGATCTTTGCTGATGACGAGACTCTTGTGACCCACACCGAGGGAGCTAACCAGAGACTGGTAGACCATTACACTGATGCCTGCAAGCAGATCGGGATAACAATCAGATTGTAAATGACAAACTTCAGCGCACAAGATGCCACCACTGCCCAAGCCATGAAAATTGACTATGTCACCCCGAAAGCAGTCAACAGAAGGCTTGAAAGGGCAAACACTATCATGGCCCGAATAACAAAGAGGATGTCGAAAAACAAGGCGCTGACAGAGCACATCAAGATCCAAGTCTACCAGGCCTGCGTTCTTAATTCCCTCCTATACGGAAGTGCACCTACATGAGGCATGAGCGCCGACTCAACTCCTTCCATATACGCTACTTTAAACACATCCTGAAAATCAGCTGGCAAACCGTGCCCCACACAGTGAGATCTTTCAGCGTGCAGGTATTCCCATCATGTAATCCCTGCTGTTATACGTGTAAATATTGGAATCAAATGGACAGTTAAGTCTCTCTCTCTCTCTCTCTCTCTCTCTCTCTCTCTCTCTCTCTGGTCGTGTAAAACGTCATTCATTGCGAAATTTAATTGGAATCTTATGACAATGTTTACCGTACGTGCTTATCGTTTCTACAGAATTTAGTCACTACCGCGAACATGTAACTTGATAAATAGAGGTTTCGAACGTAAAACGAAACCTGTGTCCTCTGTGTAAAGAATTCGGTTTTCGTTTCAAAAATATCGTTTAAGATGGTTCAACTTCTTCTACTCTGTCTGTTTGTCTGTCGGTATGCATGTCTCTGTCTGTCTGTCTGTCTGTCTGTCTCTCTCTCTGTCTCTCTCTCTCTCTCTCTCTCTCTCTCTCTCTCTCTCTCTCTCTCTCTCTCACACACACACACACACACACACACACACACACACAATACAGTTAAAGGAAAGTACATTTGGTCCAGATTAGAACCGCCATTGTTGAGTGAACTGTGTGAATGTTATAGAAATGTGCAGAATTTGAAATTATTACCCTGGACACTGAATATCAGCTTAACTTTCACACAGTGCAAATGTGCAGTTAAGTTACATGCTGAATTGATAATATTTGATTGTAAAGTACAAAAGTTACGATTCTTATTACGTAATAACACAAATTCTCTTACCACAAACACAACACTATGATATTTCACCATGCTGTATCGAATCAATTATGTAGATTGTTAATACGATGAAAATAGTTTCTATATTTTTCACCCATATGTTCTTACACGTAGATAATTAAAGATCATATACATCTTGTTTCATCAGTTCATCAATTAAACATTCGAGTTTTGACAGTTTTAGCAAACATTGAAAGAAAATTAAATGTCCTTAGCTCTTCAAGAGAGTAAATAAAAGTGGGATTTTTTTTATCATCGAGCATTATCTCGTGTTGTTTCAATGGATACACATCAGTGCTGGTATAGGTTGTAGAGAACATTTGAAACCCTAATAAAGACTATAAGGTGAAGCGTCCTTATAACAGACACATGAAAGATAAACGATCTTACCTCCTAGATTCCCATACAACTGTGTCTCTTGTACATGTACTAACTAACGCTGAATGGTAGATAAGACGCAAAGGACGATTCCAACAGTGGCATGGTATAGGAATAAATATAGGCGGTTTACATATGTACATATTCTCTCTCTCTCTCTCTCTCTCTCTCTCTCTCTCTCTCTCTCTCTCTCTCTCTCAATCTCTCTCTCTCTCTCTCTCTCTCTCTCTCCTCTCTCTCTGATATTTTGACAAAGCATATAATTTATTAAAAGAACATTGCAGATTTAATATCATGAAGCGGATAATGCAACATTCGTCCAGGAATTAATTATTTTGGAACATTTCGTTCAAGAATTATTCAGCCATTTCGTTCAACTTCTATTAACAATTATTGACGGGGATAATTTAGCAATCCACCAATTAATTATTATTATTATTATTATTATTATTATTATTATTATTATTATTATTATTATTATTATTTACTGATCGACCTGTAATATATTCTGACTAATTGCTGTTATACTACAGACTTTCCACTTTGTATTAAAATCATAAAGAGTGCTTGGTCTTTATTGGTAAGGACTTGGGGTGGCCGAATGAGGGATTGTAGCCAGTTATCTTTCCAACATGGGGATCGCCAATGCAGATCCATAAATGTCACCTCTGTCCGCATTAGTTCGAGTCTCAGATCGGTAAAACGTGGGTATGCGAGAAAGCTTCCCATGTCGTTCTTTAGGCTCGGTGGTCGTCGGTTGCTTCCGGTTTCTTCCCCAGCCCAGCATGATACGGACAGAACGTTTTTATTTCGAAAACGTTTAATTCACCTACATAATACATTTTGACCATGTTTAAACTGATTGATTTGAAAATAAAAATATTTAAGATTATTATTATGTAAACCTGTTTTCATTATTGTTGATTTTAATATCCCAATACACTTTAGAAATCATCACTTCTATAAATACTGTACTTTGCATTTCTTGTGCACTCATCCATATATTAAACCAGTTGTTGATAGCCAGTCCCGGATTACCCATTAGGCAGAGTAGGCAACTGCCTATGGGCCCCGCGACTTTTATGGGCCCCATTAGGGGCCCCCATGAGACCGTGACCGTGGGTCTGGGGCCCCAAAAGTTTGACTGCCTATGGGCCTCCACGGTGCTTAATCCGGCGCTGTTGATAGCTACTTCCTAATATTCAAAGTCATGCAAATACCTATCGCAAACAAGACTAACGAAATATATGCCCTTTAAATTTAATTGAACCATAACTATTCAACACGTTCGTTTATATTATTTCAAGCGATTAGCAGGCCGAACTCACAACCGAACGGGTCTAGTTTGTAACATAATATCATAACCAGTTTGATCTGGTTATCGTGTTGTGTTCATTTTCAAACATCTTAAAGGTGTACCATTCAACAATATTTTACAGGCACATCACGAATCCGAATCCCGTATCAGTGTTAACTAGTGCACTGATTTATAAACTGATGTTTGTCCTAGATACTTCACTATTGCATATATTGATGGCAAGTTGGTGTGTATTTGCTCCTATTTGATTGTGTGTGTAAATTACATAACAATGTGATTACATATATAATGAACCATTTTAACCGTTTGGCTTCTAATTAGAATACAAAGTTCAATTCTTGTTAAATTACCTCAATAATGTGTTTCAGACATGTTGGTAAATTAGATAGTCCCACAATAGAACAACTCAACAAGAATTCATCGCGGCTACAACGAGGACAACGGGTCATCGTCAATAAATTCGGGTAAATCCATCATTGCACAGTGTTTTCGCGGTGATAAAATCTCACCACGAAAACAAATAAAAATAATCCGTGATGTTCTTGATGTGCTATCACTACCTGATATTGTTCCAGTGGATTTGAGTAAAAGGACACACCCGGTAAATCGATCTGATCTTATCCGGAATATTAATGCGATGTTACATGACCCATCACAACTCGGCAAATATGAATTGTTAATGAAACATTTCAATGAGATTTTCCCTGAATTTCGAGGGAGAAAAGGTGATTTCACAATTAAAAATACCATCGAGAAAGACAAATTGATCTATAGGAGATTTGGAACGGAGTTAAAACCGGATACCATAAGAAATGTAGAAAGATCCGATTACACACTATATTATCCCATATGGCAAAGATCGAATTTTCTCGATGACCAATCATGGAAGAATACAACAATAACAGATAATGGTTTCAACGGTGGAAATGATATTACTGCAGTAGATAATCATACTATGACGTTAAAATTTCATGTTTGTAGTGTTAATGGTTGGTTCTCTCGATATGACAACTCAGAATGATGATCTAACACTTAAATATTTGCTGTGGAAAGTTCGAAATTTCCTATAAAAATATAATTTTTTGAACTTTCCACATCATTTTTTCATGATAAAAAAATAATTGCCATTGCAATCGATGATCATATTATTTCATATTTCGAGTGTTAATGGATGGTTTATCCTATATGACAACTCCGATTAATGATCTAACAGCTCTATCATCGATATGACAACTTAGATTAATGATCTAACAGCTCTATCATCGATATGATAACTCAGATTAATGATCTAACAGCTCTATCATCGATATGACAACTCTGATTAATGATCTAACAGCTCTATCATCGATGACAATTCAGATTAATGATCTAACAGCTCTATCATCGATATGACAACTCCGATTAATGATCTAACAGCTCTATCATCGATATGACAACTCAGATTAATGATCTAACAGCTGTATCATCGATATGACAACTCCGATGAATGATCTAACAGCTCTATCATTGATATGACAACTCAGATTAATGATCTAACAGCTCTATCATGGACAATTCAGATTAATGATCTAACAGCTTTATCATCTATATGACAACTCCGATTAATGATCTAACAGCTCTATCATCGATATGACAACTCATAATAATGATCTAACAGCACTATCATGGACAATTCAGATTAATGATCTAACAGCTTTATCATCGATATGACAACTCAAATAAATGATCTAACAGATCTATCATCGATATGACAGCTCCGATTAATGATCTAACAGCTCTATCGTCGATATGACAACTCAGATTAATGATCTAACAGCTCTATCATCGATATGGCAACTCAGATTAATGATCTAACAGCTCTATCATCGATGACAATTTAGATTAATGATCTAACAGCTCTATCATCGATATGACAACTCAGATTAATGATCTAACAGCTCTATCGTCGATATGACAACTCAGATTAATGATCTAACAGCTCTATCATTGATATGACAACTCAGATTAATGATCTAACAGCTCTATCATGGACAATTCAGATTAATGATCTAACAGCGTTATCATCTATATGACAACTCCGATTAATGATCTAACAGCTCTATCATCGATATGACAACTCAGATTAATGATCTAACAGCACTATCATAGACAATTCAGATTAATGATCTAACAGCTTTATCATCGATATGACAACTCAAATTAATGATCTAACAGATCTATCATCGATATGACAACTCCGATTAATGATCTAACAGCTCTATCGTCGATATGACAACTCAGATTAATGATCTAACAGCTCTATCATCGATGAAAATTCAGATTAATGATCTAACAGCTCTATCATCGATATGATAACTCAGATTAATGATCTAACAGCTCTATCATCGATATGACAACTCAGATTAATGATCTAACAGCTCTATCATCGATGACAACTCAGATTAATGATCTAACAGGTCTATCATCGATGACAATTCAGATTAATGATCTAACAGCTCTATCATCAATATGACAACTCAGATTAATGATCTAACAGCTCTATCATCGATATGACAACTCAGATTAATGATCTAACAGCTCTATCATCGATATGACAACTCAGATTAATGATCTAACAGCTCTATCATTGATGGCAACTCAGATTAATGATCTAACAGCTCTATCATCGATGGCCAAAGTGCACAATTCTTATATAATTTTAATTTTTCGCACTTTCGCCATTTTCTAATATTTCCGATAATTAATTTTGAAAGAATGATTGTTATTTAATCCACGATGAAGCTATATTTTTAATCTGGAAAACTATATAAACCATCCTTGGATCCTAAAAGTAAAAGAATGATTTGTTTTAATTTAAGACGAAAAAGAATCGCTGTTTTCCAAATGTTGCTGTGCGTAGAGTTATGCTAGGTATCAACGAGTATTATATACAAGATGGTGTTATTATTGCATCTGATGGGACAACATGGTCTGGTTGGTGTGAATCGGATTCTCATACTGAATATGGTACTTATTTTGAAAAATACGGTGAAGGTGTTTTTGATTATTTAATTAATTCTTATGTACCAAAATGTCAACAAAAGTAGAAGTAATTCATGATAAACCTGTTAATGGATTAAAAACCGGTGTTGAGCAATATTATTTGGTGATTAATTGGAATCTTTTAGAAAAAGAGTGGGAAACTGATTAATCTTTCACCGATTATGAAAATGATAAATCTTCCGCCGATTCTGAAATGACAGCTCTTGCATTTGTACTCCTCGGCGAAAGGTGATCACACTATTTTATGTTTTGAGTATTAATGGATGGTTCACCAGATACGATAGTTCAGAATGATGATATCACAGCTCTATTATCACTGGCACAAGTTCGAAATTTCCTATAACAATATAATTTTCGAACTTGCGCCATTTTCTTGTGATAAAAAATAATTACCATCGGGGTGTATGATCACACTATTTCATATTTTGAGTGTTAATGTTTGATTCTCACAATATGACATCTCGGAATAAAAACTACGGCAGAGTTTCCAAAAACGTTTTTTTTTTATATAACGAGTTCACGCAGCGAGATTATAAAATATGTTGAGATATTAAATCAGCTTGTATCCGACATGAAATATATCAACAAACGAATAGTTCAGATAATAATTAATGACAAGAACGGAGATAAACAAAAATTTCTAACTGGTTACAATATCACAGAAGCTGATTTACCTGATTTCAAGTTTCTTGGGTATAACGCAAATGAACTAACAAAATATGTTAATGATCTTATTCAAGAAAACGTTTCTCTGATACTCGCCGAATCGAAAAAAATGCCACAACCACAAACAACTATCTTCAAACATAGTAATGACCCAGATGGTGGTGGTAGGCATATCGCTCCTCAGAACGTCAATATATCCTCGGTGATTGCATTGAATCTAGTATGTGATGCCATTGAAGGAAGTTATCAAATAAATCTCGAAAGATCAACTCAAGCCCAACAGGGATATATTTTTACTCATTTGCACCAAGGCTCCTCCAGGGTTTCTAATCATTGAGGATCCAACTAATCCAGTGTATATGCGATGTCATAATGATTCGTTAACGAGAATTAATTTTGAACTCACTGACCAGTCCAATAATCTAATTGATTTACCAGGTGAGATTTCACAAATTAGTCTGTTTGTAAAATCCTAAAGTATTTTCATCGTAAAGACATTTACCATAACAATTCGTTTCCGCAGCGCCATCGGCGCCGGGTTGTAGACTCTGTCTCTGTAGCGTAAAATCCTTAAGGATTTCAATCGAAATAATTTCTTTTTTTTTTTGTCTGCCTGAATTGGTTTCGGTTTGAAATCCTTTAGGATTTTGTTTGAAATAATTTCGGTTTGCTTGAAATAGTTTCGGTCTGTCCACCCTCTCTGCTTGAAATCCTTTAGGCCCTTGTCTGAAATAGTTTCGTCTGTCCACCCTCTCTGCTGCTCGAGATATTCTAATACTTTATCGTGCAAATCAGGCCTGGACGAACTTCAACTGTATAAGCAGCGAGATGTTCCAATACTTTGTCGTGCAAATCAGGTATGCACAGGTAAATGAACAAATGATATTGATGCAATTTCTATATTCAGAGGAAAATCTGTTGTGATAATTCCATCCAACTTTCTGAAATAATTTAAATTAATGTAATCCTATAATTATGTGAACATGCATTTCTAGCATGCTATCAGAATTGACTGGGTTATCGTGGCTAAAACAGACCAACTCGAATGTGTTGCTTGTTGTTTTAATAGTTTGCTTTTGGGCAATTGGAATGCCGACTGGAAAGAATGGAACATTCTTTCAAAAACTTACACTATTCAAAATAATTGTTGACGCGCTGTCTTGACCAAAACAACTTTTAAGGTAGAGAGAGAAATGATACACGAGGCGAAAGAGACAAAGTGACAGGAACCTACATGGAGATTCACTGTACAGTCTGACGAAACATAAACAAGCAATGAACAGTCAAACGGCATAAACCCAACAGTTTATATTTGCCTGATAATATCCTTTTCGCACAACCATGATACCCAACATATTGCTCCATTTATTTTACAACCTTTCTTTTGATAATTGATTTGACAAATTTAAATATGATTGCATAACAATACTACACTTTTCGCAGTCAATACATTTTTCAAACATATCTAAGTTTCTTTCCTAGTCCATTTATCGTGACAGTGATTGTCTAAAGGTGTAAATCCAAATATGAACTATGTCTTGCCCACCCAATATTTCGTCTAAACACCTTCCTTCTGCTGAACGCTCCGTCGCTTTCTCACTTGCATGTCTTTCACAGCGTCCGTCATGGAACTGGTTCAAACCATTCAGAAGCACTGACTGATGGGGCTACAACCTCAGAGGCCTAGTTTGTACATTGCATATTGGGTTATCTCCCTTATAACATAACACTTCGGCAAATACCACTGTTTTCCATCTAAGCCAACACGATCTCCTAAAAACACATAAACCCAGTTATGGTTAATCTGCTCGATTTTTGCCTAAAGTAATACCTACGTAGTTGTAGTTATCGAATATCGATACTGTCTCATTTTGAGTTTAATAGATGATTTAAAATCAATACGTCACGGTACTTTTTGTACGTATGAACATGTAGTTTGTATTACTGTCCTTACACTTAGTGTGTTGGCATTCAGTAACATACATTAGTCAGCCCAGACTGCATATCTAATCTTATTTTCTAAACATTTTATTATACAAAATATAAAATAAGTACCTTCTGCACGTTACTTCTACATTGTATTTATGAATATTTTAACCACATAATCGCTTAATTAGCGAACTCCAGTTCTTTTGTGAGAAATACGTTGTTTCCAATAAAATCAAGGTTAAGTGGTGTCATCTTTAAAAGCATTACATACAGAAATGATAGAAGGGGTGGGGATTGTTTCTTTTGTTTAATCACTTTGAGATCATTTGTTGGTGTCAATTCTGGCAGTGTTCAGATACATTTCGATCTAGTGCTTTTCAAAAAGTACAGCACCTATAAATTATATTACCAGTTATCCATTTTGATTCGACGATTTCAAACTTGTACCAGTATTGTTTTCTGTTTCTTAACGTCATCGTTGTACAATGGTTGTATTTCGTTTCGTTACAGATTTCATTTCTCGGTCGGTTCATGTTGGTCGTGGATATTATGAACACAAAAATGTAATGTTGCGAAGCAAGATTTTGTGTATAATAGGAACATATGAATGGGTGTTTTAACATGTTTCCATAGCAACTAATAAATTGTCACAATTCATGTAATGATCAGCATAAAAAACATGCATCACACATACATTTAAATGGGTTTTACAAGTGTCGACGTTTTATGCATGAAGACAATTTATGTTCTTCCTCGTAGATTTCAATGACTTCATTAAAACTATTATCATAGATGTGGTGTAAAGACTTATTAGATCGTGCTTTACTGAAGATAGATTGAAATCAACAATTACAATACAATACGATCAGTATTAATGCTATGAAGTGAACTAAGGCCCACTCGTAACAACGAATCCTTCTACCTTGTACAATATATCTTGAGAAACGATGAGTACCGGTTTCTTTTTCGGTTTGTATGTCGGATTCGTCTTTTAGTCTCTCCACTTCCTGTTTGTAGAACAAGAATATACTAAAGCCGACGATTTTCTCTAACTGCTCTTTCTGAGTTTTTATTATGATTTTTTTATCACAGTAGTAAGTATTTATTTATTTTGCTTTATGAAAAAGTCCGGTTTCTTTAAATGAAAATGTGTCACAATAGTGGGATCTTTCCTATCATGTTCTACGGTTCTATTCCATAGCTGAGTGTTATGTGGAAATATAAAGTGCAAGAATTTAATCATAACTCTTGCATTATTGTAGCACTTACCCGCATTCATGTCAGAGTTTCATAGCCCACCTAGCCTGCATTCCAGTTCCCCGGGGCCTTGTTAAAACAGTCTTTTACAAGACTTTTTTTTTTTAGTAGATTAGTGTTGGTCTAGTATATTATTGATATGGGTGAATAGCTAGATTCAGTGAAAAAATAGGAATATATATGTATGCATATTCCATAATAAATAATAAAACAATATAATTCCTGCAATGATCTGCATCAGAAACACCTGAATTGATTTCTAATGTCAAAGATGTGATGATGGAGAACTTTTTAGAGGTAAGGTGTTTAATTTATTATCGTGCTACTGCTAAACATTCAACTGAAAGGATTCAGGATTAAATCGTACCACTGAAAATTGTGTGTTGTTTTATAAGGCACTATAATCTAGTTGCCTGCACACTAAATAACGTACTGAGTTTTTATACTCTTAATATAAACAATTATTCCCGAATCAATACAAAATATATTTTTATTAACATTTATTTTCAAGGTCTTATATGTTTTCTTCATAATATACATTGTCACATGGAAGACATTCACATTTACACATATATATGTATGAGATTTGTTGTCACCGTATAAATATTTGCAAAGCCTCTTTCCTCTCATGTGAAACTGACTCACTGAGTGATCATGAGGAGGATTCAGGAACACATGGTAATAAGGAAGTAAAGAAAGTGCACGCTTTACCTTTTGGCTAAATTAAAAATTATAACATGCTTTCTAGCAAATTATAATGCAGTTTTATAAAATTATACATCATGAAAGCAATGCCATATGAAACATAGCTGTAATCAAGCATCAAAAGTTGCTATAGTTACCAAAGTAATGCAACTAGTGGTGATCATGTGATCTAGTAAGATTGTTATCTGATGCTTACCAGAGGTTTCGCAAAGATTTTAAAACTGGGAGTTCAGGATTCTATGTTTTGGTAAAATTAGGAGTCCCACCAGCAAAAGTTGTAGTCCCCTCCTAGAAAATGTTCAACTTTGCAGATTAGAAGAACTGTTGGCTACCATTGAGTTTAATTTCCACAATGACATGTACAACCATGTCAGCCTATTAGGCACATCTGGTAATTCTGCACAACGATATGTCATTTTTGTAAACATTTGATCACGTGTTGTTTTGGTTGAAAATTCAATTTTTCAAAATGCTGACATAAATATTCCAAAAGTAATATATTTTATTTCCATAACCTGATACATAAACATTACATCATTTCAAAGACATGCGCAGAATGGCATGCCATATTTGGAGTTGTGAAAACATAAGGGTGTGGTATCCCGTTTCTCCAATATTAGTATTATTTTGAATAGAATATTCTGGTAACAATTGCTTGGGATTTGCACCAGTATTGGTGACCTTAGATGCGCAGAATAGCCTCACAGTGTAACTCTTGTTAGTCATTCAGACTGGACTGAATTTTGTCGACCATAGGAACGGTCTTATTCCAAACACTAAGCCAGGCATCACACACTTTCTTACACTTGGCTACTATCCTATCAAAACTATTAGTTCTAGCAACTTTAGCACTCTTCCGAATCTCATTAAATCATTTTCTGTTTGCCATTTAATCCCAAAATACTTGTCCAAATTTGCAAACGACGTTTTGTCCAGGTCTAGATGTCCCTTGATTTTGAGGTCGCATGCACTATTTATTTGGTTACAATCAGAAATGAACACAATAATGGAAGCTAAAGTTCTGATGTACTCTTATAATAACCACATGTACATCTGGGGTCTTTCTGCAACTGAATTTAGTCATTGTAAATATCAACACCATTTCCCATCCAAGCTGCTAGTCAAAATCTTTCAACTTGCTGCCCAGATATTGGATCGTGTTCTTTTGATGTACTCTTATAAATACAGCAGGCATATCTCTGCCAGATGTGCATGCTGTATTTATTAGAGTACATCAAATCATATATTAACCGCTGAATTCTGTGATTATAAATATCTGCACTGCTAAATTGATCAAATAATCAACACATTCTCCAATTCAGTTGGCTGTTGAAGTAGGACTGGCAGACCTTTGAATTTGCCACTCAGCTAATTGCATGCGTACATTTGACTCCTGCATGTGTGATTTTCTGCATCCCAGATCTAAAATTTGCTTACCAATGCACGTAAATAAGCATTTACGAGATCTCTGCTTTCTGATACAGTGTATGTATAATAGTGTATGTATGATATCAGTAATAATTAAATTTCAAACATTGTGGTTATAGTCTGACCTAAATAATGTGGACATAAGCACTTAATTAACCTTTTTTTTTAATGGTTTAACATCATTTTTCAGCACAATATAGGCTATACATGGCAGCCAGTATTAATGGTGAAGGAAGAACCCGGACAATGCCCGGAAAGAATCACCAACCCACAAGAAGCTCTTGGCAAGCTTTCTCACATAACTACATTTGCTGAATCTTAGACTCGAACACACGCAGACAGAGGTGAGATGGCAGTGGTCCGTAACGGACAGCGCTTTAGACCACTCGGGGGCCCCAGCTTTGTTAACATAAACAGAATATAAATGTTGTGGCTTATATTACACATTTATTGAACAAATTTGCCCACTGTACTTGATTATTGGTGTGGTCCCTCTCAGACTCCATCATCAAGAGAACCCTGAATGCCAAATGTTTAAATGGTTTTTAAGTGTATATGCTTCTTCCATAGTTTGTATTGTGTTTGTAAAAAATGTAAACAGAATTTAGAGAATTTTTTTATGAATTTTGATGAGGGTTTTTTGTACACCATCAAACTTAATAATGACCCTGGCAGGATTCAGAGCTTTACTGATAGAAAATGATCCTTGCCAGGGATCTATGGTGTCCCATGTATGTTATACATGTGTGCTAGTGGTGGGGGGGATGGTCTTCATCAGCCTATAATGCTATATGTTCATTAGGATGGAAACTCTATCATCTTACCACTCTGTGTGTGTGTATATACACCACTCCCTCAATAACCCATGCCCTGATAACTCGCGACCCCGCTTATAACGCAGGGTCAGGCATGGATCCCATTTTTAAAACCAGAAAATACCTCAAAAATTGATCTATATTTGTTGAACTGAAAGAAAATCGCGATCAAAATTGGTAACTTAAACTTTGAAATATTGCTCATTTTATCATTGAAAACAGTAGATAGGACCTGACAATTTTAATCAACATTATGAAATGTAAAATTTGTCAAACAATTTTGTACATGTTCTTCCCAAATGACATTCCTAGTACACTGCAATTAACGATATGTAAGGAAATTTTGATCAAATGTCACTTACACCAAGTGGAAGCTGTATTTAATAATAAATGTTCTAGTTCTATCTTTTAGTTCCTTTTAATCGTAATTGTCATAAATGCAATGTGTCCTGTTGTAATTAAATGTAAAATACATCAATCTACTATAACAGCTATGTTTGCGAGCATTTATCTGAGAACCAATTTAAGTGCTAAACCGTGTTTTGATAACTGACTTGAGGAAGTATTTGTTATACTGTCACACTGAATTAAAAGCTGACCTCCTTTGTATTATCATGTCAATTGTTTCTTTTCAATCAAATAAAATAAAAGGAATAATAGAGAAGTTAAAAGGCACAAAAATCATGCAAACTTAATATCTAGCAGCCCCGGTTGTATGTCAGGTGAACTTAGCTCATTTGATTTATTGACCATTGTTATAAATGTTATTGTGTTTGTAACATTAAATTCACTGACTCTTTCATATCTGTGATCAAAGATAGCAAGGCAGCGAAGCAAAATGAATACTTTGTAAAATCAAGCGCTTGATTTCACAGATTCAGACCATTGTGGGCAAGTAGGTTTCAGAGAATTCTTGAACTTGCACTTAGAGATATCCTCAAAGATGATAAGGAGCTTCATTATTACTTCCAATGAAATCACGACATCAATATTGAGCGAATTGAACAATACAAAAATTTAGTTTTAATGCAGACAATTGTATCATAAAATAAATGTCATGTTTTTGAAAAGAAGGAATCTTGTTTAGTAGTGTATCAATAGTTAGTCTAGTTTCCTGCACAATGAGCTCCTAATTTGGTAGGATACTATTAAACACCACTATGGGAACCAGACTCGTCAAGAAAACAAAAAGCAGTGATGTAATACACAGATTTTTTTGCATACATGTGATCATGGTTGATGAAAGCAGTTGGAACGATCTTTCACATGTCAGACATTTTGTTTGTTTGTTTTTGTTTTTTATGGTTTAACTCCATTTTTCAGCACAATATAGGCTATACATGGCGGCCAGTATTAATGGTGGAGGAAGAAACCAGACAAACCCCGGAAAGAACCACCGACCCACGAGAAGCTACTGGCAAGCTTTCTCACATAACTACATTTGCCAAATCTTAGACTCGAACACACGCAGACAGAGGTGAGATGGCAGTGGTCCGTAATGGACAGCGCTTTAGACCACTCGGCCACTTGGGGCCCCCTTCAGACATTTTGAAAATAAATGTTAGTTAAACAGATTAATGAACAACTTCATTAGAAAAAGGTTGTTATTTAATATTATTAGCGACATGATTGCAAATGAAGATTCAGTTAATAAACAGTCCAGTTCCCGAACGCTCTCCACCCTGGTCCCCCCCCCCCCCCCCCCCCGCCCCCAGGTTTTTTCTGTATATATATGTATATATATATATATATATATATATATATATATACACATATATATATATACACATATATATATATACACATATATATATATATATATATATATATATATATATATATATATATATATATATACCACATTCCATAATGATCCAGATAACTTTAGGTTCCCTGATATACTGTCAGAATATGTCATTGCCACTCTTTGTGTCACGGTCAGTCATTCATTTTCTCATGAAGACATGATCAAGTGAGTATTTACAAATTTTGACTACAATAGGAAATAAATATTTAAAACAACATTTAAACCATTATTGTATGTATATGGTATTAGCCAACTTTCAAGTCCTAACATTGCAGGATGCAAGTTTGTGACTTATGAAATGGGCCAGCTCTAATAGTCCAAGGTTGATTTCACTGATTTCAAGGTGGTTAGGTGATAAAAAATGTTATTTCTGAGGTTATTTTGACAGATGTTTGGAATGAAAGGCACTTGTCAATGAATGATTAGCCAGTAGAATCTCATTTAAAAAAATGCATTTAGTGTACCAAAGATTTAGCTCCCATTAGTGATGTTTATCATCTATTGATTAAGTGATAGTTACATTAGATCAATATATACTTACTGCTTGCCCAATAATTAATTGGATGCATGATGTCCATTCAATTAATGCATGCTGTCAATTTCAAACTCACAAGTTGAAGCAAGGACGAGTAGACACAACACTTCCCAGAAAAAATTAGATGTACGAGTGTGTTGTTAATATAGCTTAACAATTTGTCAGTCATATCACTACGATGTCTGCAGTGTGGCAGTTTATAGTGATGTCTAGCACGGGGACATGACATGTGGCATCATGTCCTAACTAGTCTCATTATCCTGACACCAGGCCAACCAGTTCTAACACTAACCTCTTAATGCTGAGGGCCTAGCAAGGCAATTGTTAGTACCATTTTTAAAAGTCTTTGATATGACTAGACATGAGGTTTAAGCCTGCAACCTCCCACATCTGAGGTGAGAAGTAAAGAATGAATTTATTGATATTGGAGTATTTCATTGGACTCGGCTTTTCTCTCTTTGTTACTATATGAATACTTTAGTATATATGAGAACTTTAAATGAAAAAATAGATGAAGAAAAATTATAGATTAAAAACATGAAGTAAAGTTAGTTTAAAAGTTCTTTATTCATAACATTTTTAGCCTAAAGATCTCTTTCTGTCTCTATAAATCTATTGCTTTTTAAACTTATTCAGAGGCCCCGAGTGGCCAAGTGGTCTAAAGTGCTCTTGGTTACAGATCACTACCTTCTCACCTCTATCTGCATGTCTTTGAGTCTCAGATTCAGCCAATGTGGGTATGTGAGAAAGCTTGGTAGTAGCTTCTCGTCGGTCATTGGTTCTTTCCGGGATTTTTACAGGTTCTTCCTACACCGTTAATACTGGCTGCCATGTATAGCCAATCATGTGCTGAAAAATGGCATTAAACCCTATGACAACAACAATACTTATACATTTATCTACCTATATATATATATATATATATATATATATATATATATATATATATATATATATATATATATATATATATATATATATGTGTGTGTGTGTGTGTGTGTGTGTGTGTGTGTGTGTGTGTGTGTGTGCTTTTAGTCTTCTAATACATGTTCCCTTCCTTATTTTTGGATTTTACTAACTTATTAACCTGTAATATTCTTTTTCTTATAAATTTAATTATTAGCATATAATGTGAACAAATGATCAAAGTAAATATAACAGGATTTCCTTAAAACACCCCATATTTTTTTTACTTTTCAACATTAAATTCCATAATGTTTCATCATATTTTGTTGCATGCTCAAGTGTCCCATGAGCAAATTCAGTTAACCAGTTAGCCCTGGGCAAGCAGGCTATTATAAAATGTGTTAATCCCTGCCAGTTCCAATTGTTTGACATGTGTCAGGATTATGAAATGTCATGAGATGAAATTGTCTTTGAATTGTTTATCCATTAAAATGAAAAATACTGTAACTATCTAATGAAGCAGTACTCACAGGTTGCTATATATGATTACAGAATGCTTCTTTGTCGCTCAGTTAATAATGGTGTCATTGACTTAGCTTCAGCGTTCCCTCTCAGTGAATGGTAGATGTGCGCGTGGTGCTCGCTGCATTGTGCAAGCATTATGGAGACCAGCAAAATTTAATGTTGGATTGAGCAAAATTTAATGTTGGATTGACAATTCAGCTGTGCTGGGATGCCTGAGCAGTTGTGCGTGTTCAGCTTAGAGGGAGTGTTGCTTAGCTTCATTAAAAAATCTCTTGGTCCTTATATATATGTCTTTTTAAGCATAATATTTTCCTAGAATTTGCAACAGTCTGTTGTGTCACTAGTCACCATGTTGAGTGACCAGATCAACAGTCATTATGGTAAATTTATTGGAACACAGCAACCTGCTTTTATTGTGCTTTCTTTGTGATATCTTTAAAAAAAATAAACACCTTTAGCTGAAGTTTGCATATAAGGTTTACTAATACAATTTGGGGCCCCATGTGGCCAAATGGTCTAAAGTGCTTTCCGTTACGGATCACTGCCGTCTCACCTCTGTCTGCGTGGGTTTGAGTTTATGATTCGGCTAATGTAGTTATGTGAGAAAGCTTGCCAGTAGCTTCTCGTGGGTCGGTGGTTATTTCCGGGGGTTTCTCGGGTTCTTCCTCCACCAATGATACTGGCAGCCATGTATAGCCTATCATGTGCTGAAAAGTGGCGTTAAACCATACAACAATAACAACTAATACAGTTCTTTTCACCCATATGAAACTGATCCTTACATTTGAGTCAACAAAGTATTTGAAAAAACTGTAAAGCATAAACTATTTATCATAAGAACTGGCTCTTATTGGGACCTAAGAAAGTATTCTTTTTAATTTAATCAAATCAATTTTAGTACACACTGTGTTTCAAATAAAGCAGTTTTATTTTTACGTAAAACTTAATACTAAAAACTATGGCCCTAACAGGCAAGTGGAAATTTTAATTGGGGCAGGTGAACTTTGTATTCAAGCCACATGCCCTGTGCTTTTGTCAGATGAAAATAATGTTGTTTAAATACTGTATATGGACTGCTTAGGACAGGAGCAATATGATTTACAGCTTTTGCACTAAATGCTAAATATTCTTTAACATATCTTGAAAGCAAATGTGTATACAAATTTCTTATTGCAAATTTAATTGATTTTTGTGTATAAAATAATTAAAACACTCTTTAATTAGTGTAGATGTTACTCTACATTAGTGTTTTGATATCTGGTATTGTTCTTATTCTCAGTACTGAAAAGTTTCACTGGAAACATGAAGGACAAATTTTGATGTTGACAAAACCTATTAATATGATCTACCATTACAAAATTAATATTGATGTTCTCCTGTTATATATTACCCCATCATTTATTACTGTTTTGAAAGAAAGATAAAATCACATATTATCTAATACACTTTCAATGCACATATCCAATACACTTTTAATATATATATCCAATGTCCATAATTTAATGAGAATAATTTATTTTTATCTTGTATGTTTTGCAGCAATGAAATTTTCATTGTTATTTTCATTTTCATTGTCTTTTTTATTTGGAAGAGAACCTGTCATCTTAACAGATGTAATATTGTTCTATTAATAATTGTGTTTTTAGAAAAGTTTTTCAAATATTCCTAATAGAAAAAAAATGAATTTACGGTAATATAAAATGCAAGCTGTCTTAAAATTTGTTCATGAAGGATTGTTGTCAAGAGAGATGACAGTTAAGGCCACTGAATCAGTGAAAGTTGGCTTTTTAAAAAAAAAAAATGCATTCTGCTGTCATTGTTTTTAATTACTGGTAGTTGCTATGGTTACCATATGTAAACTAATCGTCACTGAAATATGTATAATGTTAACATTATGTTCTGTGTCAAGCATATATATATATATATATATATATATATATATATATATATATATTGTGGCGTACTCATTTTTTCTGTCAGTATCCCCATGGATCTATCAATCTATCTGTCCTTTACCACTTAATCTACAGGATAGAAATTTCCTGACACTTGTACTTTAAATTGTCTAAACTTATAATATACGAAAAGAGAGAGAGAGAGAGAGAGAGAGAGAGAGAGAACATCTTTATTGTGTATTTACTTTTTTCTTTTTCTATTTTAGACTTCCAAAAGACATTTCAAGGGGGCTCTCAAGTAAAATCTGAATCATCACTTAATGAATTTATTGTAAATTTGACATGGCACCCAATTCTGAAGAAATAACTTGTGGCATACAGAAGGCCATTGTGACTCTCTGTATGGAAGCGTATTCCTCTGGCACTGAGGTGGAGATTGATGGCATTATTTGTCTTAGGGACACAAAACATAAGCAGTATGAAGTGGTCAAAATTCACAAGACTTTCATAAAACCAGATCTTGGAAATGCAACCTTAGCTAGCTTTGGAAATGCAAGCTTTGGAAATACAACTTTAGCTGGCTTTGAGAATCCAACTTCTGGTAAGCAAACAACAGTGACTGCTGAAAATAGTGCATCTAGTAACACTACAGTGATGAATGATAGAGACAAAATAACAAGTTTTAGCAGCAAAGAGACGACTGGTCCATTTAGTTTTAACAGGAAAGAAATGACTGTGAGAAAATTTGAATTCCATGAAGAGAAGCAAAAGCAGTTCTCACAACACGCAAAAGTAGTATCAGAAGAAGTGTTATTAGATTCACCACTTGGTCAAAACGGTTATCTGTATTCAAGCAAAGATGCTGACTCAGACAAGCAGGCTCATGATTTAGAGAAGTCATTCACTTCAAAACCTGTTGCATCAAATGGACAAAATATTTATCTAGACCATAAGACTGTGAATACAACATTACCAGTAGTAACATCAGAGTGTAAAAGGAAAACAGTGCAAGTGGACAGAAGACCAAGAACAGTTATCAAAGATGATCAGACAATATCAAGTGAATTGCTCATGGAGATCAATATGGAACAGAATGAGGAGGAGCAGGAAGCAGAACATGAAAACAAAGAAGGAGAAAGAGAAGAGCGGGATAGAACTTTTAGTGAGGAATTCGAAGATGATGGAGATTGTATAATAGTTAAGATTGAGACACAGGATGATGAAAATAATTCTGATGAAGTCATAGCACTTAGAGAGATTCCCATTTCTGCTGAAAATTTAGCCTTCCATACAACCTCCTTTGACTCCCAGAAGCAGTCAAGCATGATTGGCAAGAATTCAAGTCATGGTAGAAAAAGGCCTGTATCCAATACATATATTCTTGATACAGATACAAAAAAATCTCCTGGCTTGGGATCAGATTTATCTGAAAATGAAACAGTTAACCAGTCAAATGACAGTCTCACACATGATGATAATATTCATGTGAGTTTCCACAGGAATGTATTCTACAGTTCCCATGACAACACTTTGGTTTCTTCCATTGAGCTCAGTGACTGTATGTCAGGAGGAGGGGCTAGTACAACTCCACCTTCGACTAAATTACCAAGATTAACGTCGCCTAACATCGCAGACTCTGAAACAAGATTTTCATGTTTTTTATGTGGGATGCAGTTTGTCACCAAATCAAATCTTTTCCGACATATGAGGAGTAGTTGCAAATTAGTTGGGAGAAAAGCTCCATGCCAAGTGTGTGGAAAAATGCTTCTTGACAGGCCTGATAATTTGAAAGAACATATGTTGTCTCAACATGGTGTTGAAAGAAATTTAAAAGATATAAGTGACGTTGATGAAGTTGTTTCTTTGTCTAGAAGTTGAAACTCATAACAAGTTGAAAAATTATGGAGGAAACAATCATTATGTGGTCAAACTTGTACAGAATGGTATCAACCAAACAGGATAATATTCAAAAGTAGTTTCTTTGTAAAAGTTATCTACCCTATACTAAAAACAATACATGGTGTTGTTGAGGTTGAGAGTTATATCAACAATATTTGTAAGAGTTATCTACCCTATCAACAAATATCATCATTACCATAAGTTGTCACCTTCATTGTAATAGAAAATTATATGTCACTATTGTGAAGTCATATTTGTTTGTTATATGGGTTTTCAGTGCTCTCCCACAACTGACATTTTTTGTCACTTACGAAATTCGTCGATTTCAGAATCTTCAGTTAGAAAAGTACAATGCCTGAATATCTGGGACACCTACTAGTTCAAATTCTCATTATGAAATTTGGCAAGAAAAAGTACTTTTTGGTAAATTATTGTGTTAAAAGTTTTAAAGAAATCGAAAGTAAATGTTCGATTTGTAAGTATTTGATCATTAAATTGTCCCTCAGTTGCTGGGTATGGGGCGATTGATGTCAGTAAGATGTAAGTTGTCTTTTGACAGCACACACATACACATATGATAAGATCTTTTATTATTGGCTTGTCACAAAGAATGTCTTTGATCTTGTATTACACTTTCTCATTGGTCTTTGTGATAAACTCAGATGAACATATATGGACACATTTGACCAGCAATTTTTTTGCATCAGTCTGTTATGGGAGACTGAGGTGTAGCTCCAATCCTGGTGGACGCACAGTTTGTTCTTCTTAGTGAGGTTTGGGTTGTTCCAATCCCTCATGTCCAGTCTGTCCATACTGCTGCTGGTTTGGCAATCCTGCCATTCACGCTCCCATGAACCCAAGGTATGTAATGTTCTCAACAGCTTGCAAGTTGTACCCAGCGACGGTGACGAAGCGAGGGGAGTCGGCGTCGTGCACCATGATGTTTGTTTTCTTCAAAGGGATAGTTAGTCCAAACCTTGTGAAGGTGTGGGAGAGACAGTATGCCATCTGCTGCAGTCTGTCTTCTGTTGCGTTTGTGATTTCTAGCCTGTATCATCGGTGAAGAGCAATTCACGGATGATGACCTCTAAATTTAGTCTTAGCATGGAGATGTGTCTATGAAGGCGATGTAGAGAGGCATCTGCTGCTCGCGACACATCTAGTTTACCTGCAGGCTCCGAAACCACACTGGGACTCTGGGTAGACGCGGAAGGCTAAGATATGTAAGTGCGCCTAGTCAACATTTGCGAAAGCCTTTCGAACGATGAGGAGGAGGGAGACGCTCCGATAGTTGAAGTTGCTATGGTCTCCTTTGTTCTTGTATAAAGTGATGATGTTGGCGACATAGGTAGTGTCCCTGTTCCCAGCAGAGGAAGCGAAGTATGTGCAGGGGCATGGAGCAGTACTGATTTCCTGCTCTTGAGGACTTAAAGCGGAGTACCGAGGAGCCTTCCCACAGGCGAGTCAGTCGATTGCTTCTCTGTGATCTTCTAGGGTGGGCAGTGTATCTAGTTCCTCCATGGCTAGAATGTCTTTGTTAGCGTTCTGGGTAGTGTCGATGACGAGTTTGGGTTGCATGCATGCTTGAGATTGTGCTCGATCCATTGTTGCAGACCTGGTACGTGATGACTTTACTTGCCTTGTACTTGAGGAAGATAGTCTTTAAGTTTAAAGGGGCCGAGGTGGGGTCGCATTCTTAATAACTTCATGCATGTCTCATGCATCCCCGGTGTATGCAGCTGTCTTTATACTGGTACAGAGGTGCATGACAGGAGATATTTATGCAGCGTCAGTCGGTTCTGAGGCCTTGTGGTTACTAATACTAGGTGCAGCCTTGTATGCCCAGAGGGCTTTCCTCTTTGCCTCAGACACGGGCTTCATCACCTCCCAGTTAGCCTCGTACCAATCGGCATTTTTGCGCTCCTTCTTCCTGTAGGCAGTGATGGCTGGATTTTACACAGCGTCACTGAGATGTTACCACTTGGAGTCCATGATGTCATCATGTGTAGCTTTGTTGAGAACTTACTGCAGTTTGCTGATGAACTGCTGTTTTTTGGGGGTGCTTGATTAGCAGGTGTTGATGTTCATGTTTCCAATATGAAATCCTGTTTTGGCAAGAAAAATTACATTTTTTGGGAAATGATCGTGTTAAAAGAAATAAAAATTAAATGTTCCGTTGATAAGTATTTGATCATGAAATTGTCCATCAGTTGATGGGTGTTAGGCGATTGCTGTCAGTAAGAGGCCATGCTATTCTACTGTCTGCTGCTCATATTTTTTATATATAGGAATCAGAGTCCATACTACCACCTTCTCAGGTGCACCTTTGAAGAAACTGGGCTAACAAGTGGTTGTCTTTTGTCAACACACACACACACATACACATATATGATAACATTTATTATTATTGGCTTGTCACAATCAATGTCTTTAATCTGGTATTATACTTTCTCATTGTCCTTTGCGATAGCTGCTTCTGTTTGCCATAGAAAAGTGGTAAATTTAAAGAGACCAATAAAAGTTGTTGTTACATACTAGTATAGATTGCAGGATAATCGCTAATCGAAAACCCGATGTGGAAAGTATAGTTACCTGATAGTGTATAAACTTAGATGAACATAATATGGACGCGTGGTTCCAACTAGTCTTTGGCATCCGCCCGTCTATGGTTGACGATGGTGATGCTACAGGGTAAGTTATTCTTTCACCTTCTTCCTGGCTCTCTTTTCAGCTTTCTTGATGGACACATTTACTCAGTTTCTGATGCTTTGTATTAAAATTTGGACCATTTTTGACAACTAAAAATTCCAGTTTGTACTGATTTTTATATAGGTCGATTTTGATCAGAGTAGTCTGTGGCGTAATTTAATATTTCCTATGGAAGTGTGCTTTGGATTACAAATTCACTGTATGCGCCATTTATTGAGTTTTGCTAGGCTAATTTTTACACCTTAACTGGCCATACTATCGCATCATTTAAAATTAAATGCGAACTTGGCAGATAACAGGTCATTGGCGTCTACCTTAAGTGGACCTAATTGAATCAAGATTAGATTGGTTTGAGATTAACTTAACGTGTATGATAAGTTTGGGAAAAGCAAATACATTAAGATTCAATTAGATTAATTTTCGATCAAATATTGGTATTTATTTGATTGCTTATCCATATACTTTACTGGCAGTGTGAGAAATACAAATTTAAATGCCATTTACTACACATGCATTTTATTGTTGAAATATACAGTACAGAGTGAAAATTAAAAGATTATTAATAATAGTATTTGTAGTTAATACCAAATCATTTGCATATTTGGGCATTCTATTTTTGCTTTGCTTGAACCGTCTGCTTGAAATAAAAAATGATGCACTGGTGAACACGTCTGCTTGAAACATAAAATGATGCACCGGTGAACATGTCTGCATGAAATAAAAAATGATGCACCGGTGAACACGTCTGCTTGAAACAAAAAAATGATGTCCCGTTTAGCATGTCTGCATGAAACAATCAAAAGATGCACTGGTAAAAACGTCTGCATGAAACTGAAATCTCATCGATGGAGTGATGTCTGGATAAGTAAAATTCTTAATTTAGAGTACTTTGAATCAAAGTAATTTGAGTTAATGCGTGTTAATAATATTGCTCAATAATATTACGACTTTAGATAGATTCTGAAACAAAGAAATTACCTATCTGTGAATTAGGCATTGCATTACGGTATAATTTGCATATACTGCTTTTAAAGAACCTTGCCGTGGGGCGAGAAACTCTGTTTACAATCAGCAGTGACATAACCTAGACTGTTTTCAAAGAGACCACTGGTATCCAATCAGAACTGAGTTATTCGAATTTTGGCCAGGTTACTCACGCAGCCAGACGTTCCCAGGTGCTGATGCTGTGAGTGATCACGACCTCATTAATTATGACCTTTCAGAGTGAGTCGGTAGAAAATTTATAAGCCAAAGAACATTACGGTCAAATTCAACCTTGAACAACTGAAGGACCCTAACATATGCAAGTAATTCCAAGCCACAAATGGAGGAAATTTTCCTCCATTGATTGTGATGGATGTCGGTATCATTCAAGACGAAAATGGAAAATGCATCACAAAAGCGAGTGACATTGCAGAAAGATGGACTGAGTATTGTACAGAACTCTACAAGCATCAGTCCACAGGAGACTTAGAGGTGCTTTAAGTTACAAACTCCAAAAATGAGGATGATTTCCGCATTCTCAAACAAGAGGTTTAGTCAGCAATAAGAGCACTAATATGCGAAGGCAGCTGGAGTAGTCAACATCCCAGCTAACTTATCAAGACTGGTGGTGGGTGGGGATCAGTGATAGAGGTACTAGCAAACATCTGCAACAAAATCTGGCAGACGGGCGAATGGTCAACACAGTGGACCCAGTCACTGATTATGATGCTCCCTAAAAGAGGAATTCTCCAGCTGTTAAAAAATTATTACATAACTGTCAGTTTGATCAGTCATGATAGTAAGATGATGCTGAAGATAATCTTGAACAGACTGAAACCACAAGCAGAAGAAATAATTACTAAAGAACAGGCTGGGTTCCGGAATGGAAAAAGCACCACATAACAAATATTCATTCTCAGTGTTCTGTGTGAAAAGTACTCGCAACATCAACAAGACATCCATCATGTGTTTATATACGTGTATTTCAAAAAGGCCGTTGACAGATTGTGGCATGATGCATTGTGGGTCACATTGAAGAAGTACAACATCGGTCAAAAGTTGACAAATACCATCAAGCAGCTGTACGACAAGGCTTACAATGCAGTCATCTCTCAAGGTTCTGTGGCTTCTAGACTACAGTCGCAGTACGTCAAGGCTATCTCCTGTCACCCACGCTACATCTACTTAGACTGAAGCCCTGGAAAACAACTGTGGGGCAGTGAGTATTGAAGGCGTAACATCACCAACCTCCACTTTGCAGACGACATTGATTGGCTCTCAGGCAGTGAAGACGAGCTTGCCACCTTAGTGAAGAATCTGGATGGAATATCTTGAGAAGACAAAGTTAAAATATAATGGTTCCATTACCACCGACGATGGATCATGAGCAGATATTTTGTCACGAATGTCAAAGCTGAGATCCATCTGGAGAGACAAGACTATCTGTCTGAAAACTAACATCAGACTATTGAAAGCACAAGTCATCTCAATCTTTTTGTATTCATATAAGGTTTGAACACTGACAGAATGACAACAAAGAATCCAGGCATTTGAAATGAGATGCTACTTTGGCATCGCTTATATGGACCACATCACCAAGGAATAAGTACGTAAAACCATCAGTCGCAAAGTAATCCAATATGAAGACCTCCTCACCACCGTCAAAAGGAGAAAGCTGAAATGGTATGGCCATGTCACTAGAGCCAACAGTCTATCCATTACACTACTACAAGGCAGCGTCCAGGGTGGCAGAAGGAGAGGTTGACTGAGAAAAAAAGTGGACTGACAACATTACAGAATGGACCACAAAAAGGTTTGCGGAGACGTTGGCGCATGATCGGGACAAGTGGAGGGAACTGGTCTGATGTTCAGCAGCACAGTGCCTCGATGATCAAGAGACTGGTGATGAGATGATGACGCTGCCAGACATTGTTCAGTTATTTTAATTCTGAACGAATCAGTGGATTGTCTGGACATTGTCTGGAGCAGACGTAAGGAAGTTGGAGACACGACTGCGCACCGAGTGCCGAAGTTGCGCGCCCTTTAAATGGGCAGGAAGGTCGTTCTAGAAACTTCGGACGGGATTGGAACAAAGTCTTCCGATGTAAGATATCTTAAGCAGAATCTGTGTCAATTTCTTAAGTATGTGTTGGTCGATTGATACGTTATTATGCGCATTTTATTTATTAAAAATTTAATCTTCCATATATAGCTGAATTATTAACATGTCGTAATGTAGTGTATAGCGTGTTAGTAGTTTTCAAGAGTGATGTATGTAGTTGTTAGGATAAAATCGAAGTGAATGGTGTAGTTGTTGTTGTCCATTATTCAGCACACGATAGGCTATACATGGCAGCCAGTATTATTGGTGGAGAAAGATCCCGGGAATATCCCCGGAAAGAACCACTGACCCACGAAAAGCTACTGGCAAGCTTTCTCACATATACAACCTTCATAATGATATCTTTGACGTAACGGACACTCTTTAATCCGCAATGGACGTTTTACATTTTAAAAAAAATGAAATGTTTTTAGGTGAGTCATTTACATTTTGTGACGACGTACGGGTAAGAAACAAAACTGTAACATAATACTCAACTTTTCATGCATAGAATTTGTTAATTAAGCAGGATAACCTGTTAACTTTACCGTATCTGTTTATGGAGTGTTTCAGTCGTAACGATGTATGCTCATAAGACTTATTTTTCATAAATAATTTGGAACAGAAAGTAATCGATCACAGCTATTGGAGTCCGCAGATTTTTTTTATATATTTTGGGATGGGGTGGGGGAATGTAGTGGTCATCTATTAAGCTTCTCCGGGTGTAGGCCAAAACATGTTTAGAATTGAAGTGCCCCCAGCACACACACACAAAAACATAATTACCCCTATGTGCTGGCACCCATGCTCATAGGGATTTACTTTATTATTTTAACGACCTTGTTTATTTTAGTTTAAAGTATCCCCGTTATTAATTATTTTCCTGATAGGTGCTTCAGCTTCATGTAAGGCATATAATGGAACATGGTTATTGCTCCAACCTCACACCCCACCCTACCCCCGTGAAAAATACGATACCAGTGATGTACTCTTCTTATTTTCATGACTTTGTGTTATCCATGATTTAACCCTAATGTTTACGTTGTAGCTTCTGTGCAAAAATTGACTTGTATGTATGTTATCTCAGTGTAACATGATCGGAATTTCCCTGACTACGTTGGAAACTTGTCTTGAGAAAATCAGTAACCAGTGTTTGAACTTGAATATTAGTGTTATTATTTTACACGTGATACGATTGTTGTCCTTTGCAGAAAACGTAGATCAAACTATAGCACTGAACGATGACAATAATTAGATGACAGCCTCGCCTGCCATAAATTGAATGACCAAAACGCACACAGTTGTTGTTTTAGGGTTAAACGCCATTTTTCAGCACACGATATGCTATACATGGCGGCCAGTATTATTGGTGAAGGGAGAAGCTGGGAAATCCCCGGAAAGAACCACCGGCCCACGATAATCTACTAGCAAGCTTTCACACACACACACACACATCTGAGACTCGAACACACGCTGACAGAGATGAAAACGTATACAGCGGTTGAAAATTGCATTGTTTCCTGTGTAAGTTGCCTCCATGTTGTCCGTAAAAGAGTTACAATACGGACAACATTGTTTCATAAATATGATCCTGACTCATACGATCGTAAATCCGACAAGGCAATCGGCGATACCTCGGTTCTTTTAGCAAACGGATGAACGTATAGCGTCTTATTTAACCGCCGTGCATTACACATTAAAAATACGGTTGATCTTTGCTCACATGCTATCTTGTTCACATTGTTTTCTGGAAATACCTGATATATGAACACGGCTGATTGAATAAATGACAGCACTTAGTACAAATGTTAAAATTTTTAAATTAAAAACAACTGAAAGTCATCAGCCGTATTTCATTTGACAGTTTCTTTTTCACAGGCGGAAGGTCCTTACATGTTGAGAATGTTCATAAGAGTGCGAGTATTCGCGGTATTTTTAAGTCATGTGCAATAGCATTGTTAATATTAGCAACTGAATTGCGGATATTCGCAATTTTCTTCTATGTCACAAACTTCGCAACTTCGTTGCGAATATTTGCATGTTTTACTCTGTCACAAGGCTAGTGCGCTTCCACGTTTCCTTGACTGAAAACGACGAAAAACAATTGAAAGGGTAAATTGATTTTTAGTGAGACACGATTCCAAAACAGCAATTAATACTATTGTGGTAGAAACACATACGTACGAAATAAATGACGCGTTATTATGTAATATCTATGACGTATGTACGTGATAAGAACACGTACTATGGGATACTAATTAAGAGTAGTATATCACGTGATAGATTATAGCGTTTCGATTGGCCTACTGCAGAGATTTATTGCACATAAGACTCCAGGATACTGTACATTGCTACCGTCATTACACATGTTCCAGTCGGCATATAACAGCATCGTGACGGCGTTATAATACGTCATATCAAGTCAAGTTTAACACTAATTCTTTCCTTGCCTTCTCCCTCAGGAAATGCTCTAATACAACGTTTTTCGATGTGGTATAGTACCATCGACTTCGTCTCGTGCTCTCTGCACCCACTCAACATTTTTGCAGAAAATCTCTTATCAGTAGAAAGTAATATGCTGACAATATGCTAATAAGTACGTACGTGATATAGCTAGATATTTATTTGTCATTAGTGGCAGAAATAAACTTTCCTACAAATATCTGTAGTAATTTGATGCATTAAGCTTAGCGTAAATTAGCTGTAATATATATTAAATTGTGTCCTGCACAAAAAGAGTCTCTGTTTAATAGTTTGCTGTGCATATACCCATAATTTGATCTTATTTCAATAAAGGATGGTGTGGGTGAATGGGAGATTCGTGGTTCGGTGTCTTAGTTTAAAAATCCAGTTTTGTAAGTTGATTATCTTGTCTTGATTTCACCAAGAGAACCCGAGAATGAAACAAAATTTACATAATTCTTAATCCACGTCCCCTGAAGTTTCATTTGCTTCTATCGTCGTTACGTTTAGACAGAATATTAAAATCTATTTTGGTGAAATCTGGGATTTAGTCGATGAAATCTGAGGGAATAATTTAATTAAACAACCTGTACGAACAATATATTCAGTATGTAAGCATATGCCTTAATGCTTTTATGACTCCTGACTGTCTCAAGCGGCTCTCTGGTTGAATAATGATTTATAAACATCGATATTTGTTTTGGAATGTGTCACAAATGTATTACATTTAGCTCTCTTTCTGCTATTAAAGTGTGCACAGTGTTGTCAATAGGTCGTGAATTAAATCCTTTCAGATATCAGAATTCGTTTTACCTTTTGATAACATTTACCCCTTTCATTTGTCAGATCACTCGCTAGCGCATGCCAATACATATTTGTGTCTTTTAATTGGTTTATACATTTTCAAATGATGAAAGTTAAATAAACACACAACTAGTTTTATTTATCAAAGATATTTTCATGACGAATTTTAAATCAACAGTAGTGACTAATATCAATCACGCGAATAATAGCTAAATATAGCAACATAACCCGACAAATAGCTTGCCTTTACTAGCATTAAATAAGTCTATGTCAACACTTCGTATTCGTTATAAATATTATCCAGATTGTTCAGATTAAATCTGACCTAGATTTCATGATTAAATAAACTTTTACGTCAACTATATCAGACATTGACGAATTAAAGTTGAAGATCACATTCAAGTAATTTGATAAGAGTTTTGTATTAACGTATCATTGTATTTCCCTTAAACCCTAAATATATGATGGATCTATGGACCGTAGACGAATACTATCGCTGGCTAACGTGAGAATCACGTGATTTACAAGCGCAATGCTAGCTTGTCTGAATTTCATGACTATTTCCGTCCACACACACACACACACACACACACACACACGTATAAATACATACATAACTCCATATTGACATATTACCACATTAGGGCATAACTCGTCTTAATCCGGTACTGTTGTGGCGGTACTGTAGGGTTTGAATCTAGCTAGGAATGGTCGCATTGATTCATATATATATATATATATATATATATATATATATATATATATATATATATATATATGAAGAGAAATCCAAGTAACAAAATCCATCATATGGAATGGATCAACACGTTTACTCAATTCACGTATCCACTTACACCTAACTGTTTATAGAGCGGCATAATGAGATTTAATTCATATTCAGTTTTGTAGAGTTTTATTGTTTGTGTATCCTTACGCAAATACAGACGGATGAATCCTAATCTAATTATTGTTCATTATTTATTTATTATTACTACTAAGTAATCTATTTTTTTTTTATTTATTTTTTTTGCTTTTTCTTTTTTTTAACATTTATGCCTGAACATGTATTAGAACAAAATAATTAGTAAAAGTAATACGATTGAAACTTCTCTAAATTGTATTGAATGTAATTTTCTTCTAAAATGTATTTAGATTGTTTTAATTGAATTCTATATATCACAACTATTTACTATTATAATAAAGATTCGGCCCTTATGAGCTAATGCAAAACTGTCTAGCACAGGAGCGGTTTATCAAGTTGTTCATGAACTTAGTGTTAGAAGAATTTGGGCAAATTACTATAACATTACATTTCATTTTATGGCACAGATTCAGACCACATAATAATTTCACAGTGACTTTCCGCCACTACGTCGAAAATATTTTTTCTCAGGATGTTAAAAATAACTTCACAAATAATTTCTTATCCTAAATTTATCGCTAATATATTACTTAGAGAACAATCTGTGTTTCATGGCATTTATTAAGCATGAAAACTGGAAGATAAGATAGAAATGAAGGACAAAGTTTGTGAGAAAAAATACAAGAAAGATATTTATATTTTATTTAAACAAATTACAAATCTCATATTTTGTTTTTGAATTTTTAAAATCTTTTTTTACTCAGCATTATTTACATAAAGCAAAAACTGTATTAATTCTTCAAGTAAGGACAAACTCGTAGGCTATTGAAAAGTCTGAACGTCTTGACATGAGAAGAATTAGGATTTTTAAAAAAAAAATAATCGTTCATTATGATCTTTCTTTTAAAAAAAAATGCAATAGTTGCTTTGATTGAAATAATATTCCTTTCCAAATCTTTTGCACATATACATATTTATTGGTCCAAATTATATTTAATTATCTGTACTGAATTGGTTTCGTGTTTCTAAGAAAACAGGCGAATTTATAGAATCATAAATATATATTAACTTATCCATATCTGTTGATAAAAACAAGTAATCGTGATAGGAAGTGAAAAAGTGCTTTATGGTAATATATATATATATATATATATATATATATATATATATATATATATATATATATATATATATATTGACATTTTGACATGTATGTATGTATATATGTGCATGCATGCGTGCCTACTACTTGTGTCTTTGCTTGCTTGCTTGCATTTATATACCAGTATGTCTCCGTTTGTCAATGTACACAGAGATTAGTCTACAAATGAGAATTATTTATGTCCCGGTACAAAACGTATGTTCTTGACAGATCCAAAGTCAGTTACTAAATAACAAGGTTCTTATAAATCGCTTATTTCATCTTGAAATCTTCGTCCTTCCAAATATCGAAACCTACAAAAGATAAAATGTCAAATAAAAATATGTTCCGTTCAGTTCCACTCGACACAAATTCCTATACTAACATATCAAACAAATACTATGTCAGACTAGTACAGATGCATATACTAGTATTAGCGCTAATACTAATATCAATATTATTTAAAATACAAATGCATATACTAGTATTAGCGCTAATACTTATATCAATATTATTTCCAATACAAATGCATATACTAGTATTAGCGCTAATACTAATATCAATATTATTTCCAATACAAATGCATATACTATTATTAGCGCCAATAATAATATCAATATTATTTCCAATACAAATGCATATACTAGTATTAGCGCTAATACTAATGTCAATATTATTTCCAGTACTAATTTTGATATGAATGATTTTACCAACAGTACTACTAAATAGCATGTTGCTGGTCTTCATTCTTTCTTTATTATTGGAGGTCAAGACATGTTGAGATGAATAAGACGATTCCTTACTTATACAAATAAGAATAACTTTGAGTAGATCCGAATGCACACATTACATCTGAAGAAGTAAAAACTTATCTTCAAAAAACTTATCTTATTTCAAAGTCTTTTTAAAAAGCAATTTTAGTTGTAAAATAAATATTAGTATGAACTTTTTAAAATACAATACGTATGTGTTTAACTTATGCCTCACTAAAACGAATGTATGGTTCTAGTGGTCATGGGGGAGGTGGCAGTGGCAGTGACCTTGACAGATGTGGGGCAGAGCGTGGGATTGGAGGGATTTTACGTTTTCTCTCTGAAATAAACAAAACGGGTGAATTTAAAGTTGATCGTTTTGTTTTGTTAAGGTGAAATAATACTCAAATATAATTGAGATTCGACATAACACTGAAATATTGTTAGAATCGGTTTAATATAAAATATTACATTTAAATATTACGACCACATCTTGACTTTAAAATAAATATAACTGTAGTTGAACATCATTATGATTGTGTATTTACTTTTTCTTTTCCATTTTAGACTTCGAGAAGACATTTCAAGGGGCTCTCAAGTAAAGTCTGAATCATCACTTAATGAATTTATTGTAAATTTGACATGGCACCCGATTCCGAAGAAATAACTTGTGGCATACAGAAGGCCATTGTGACTCTCTGTATGGAAGCGTATTCCTCTGGCACTGAGGTGGGGATTGATGGCATTATATGTCTTAGGGATGCAAAACATAAGCAGTATGAAGTGGTTAAAATTCACAAGACTTTCATAAAACCAAATCTTGGAAATGCAACTATAGCTAGATTTGGAATGTAAGTCCTGGTAAGCAAACAACATTGACTACTGAAAATAATGCATCTAGTAACACTACAGTGATGAATAATAGAGACAAAAGAACTAGTTTTATCAGCAAAGAGATGACTGGTCCATTTAGTTTTAACAGGAAAGAAATGATTAAGAAAATACGAATTGCATGAAGAGAAGCAAAAGCAGTTCTCACAACACTCAAAACTAGTGTCATAAGAAGTGATATTAGATTCACCAGTCTGTCAAAATGGTTATCTGTACTCAAGAGAAAATGCTGACTCAGACAAGGAGGCTCATAATTTAGAGGAAACAGTCACTTCAAAACTAGTTGAATCAAATGGACAAAATATGTTTCTAGACCAAAGACTGTGAATACAACATTACCAGTGGTAGAGGCAGAATGAAAAAAGAAATCATTGCAAGTGGACAAAAGACCAAGAACAGTTATCAAAGATGATCAGACGATATCAAGTGAATTGCTCATGGAGATCAATATGGAACAGAATGAGGAGGAGCAGGAAGCAGAACATGAAAACAAAGAAGGAGAAAGAGAATAGAGGAATAGAACTAATCGTTAAGATTCAGACACAGGATGATGAATATAATTCCGATGAAGTCATAGCACTTATAGAGATTCCCATTTCTGCTGAAAAAGTAGCCTTTCATACAACCTCCTTTGACTCCCAGAAGCAGTCAAGCATGATTGGCAAGAATTTAAGTCATGGTAGAAAAAGGCCTGTATCCAATACATGTATTCTTGATACAGATACAAAAAAATCTCCTGGCTTGGGATCAGATTTATCTGAAAATGAGACAGTTAACCAGTCAAATGACAGTCTCATACATGATTATAATATTCATGCGGGTTTACACAGGAATGTATTATTCAGTTCCCATGACAACACTTTGGTTTCTTCCATTGAGCTCAGTGACTGTATGTCAGGAGCAGGAGTTAGTACAACTTCACCTTTGACTAAATTACCAAAATTAACATCGCCTAAGATCTCCAACTCATCAATTAAATTTTCATTTTTTTATATAGCATGAAGTTTGTCACCAAATCAAATCTTTTCCGACATATGAGGAGTATTTGTAAATTGGTTGGGGGAAAGGCTCCATGCCAAGTGTGTGGAAAAATATGTTATCTCAACATGGTGTTGAAAGAAATTTAAAAGATATAAGTGAAATTGATGAAGATGTTTCTTTGCCTAGAAGTGGAAACTCGTAACAAGTTAAAAAATTACTGAGGAAACAATCATATGTGGTCAAACCTGTACATAAAGATATCATCCAAATAGGATAATATTCAAAAGTAGTTTCCTTCTAAAGGTTATCTACCCTATACTAAAAACAATACATGGTGTTGTTGAGGGTGAGCGTTATATTAACAATATTTGTAAGAGTTATTTACCCTATCAACAAATATTATGAAGCATTTAATGTTGTAATTATCACAAGTTGTCACCTTCATTGTAATAGAAAATTATGTCACTATTGTGAAGTCATATTTGTGTGTTATATTGATTTTCAGGGCTCTCCCATGACTGACATTTTTTGTCACTTACTAAATTCATTGGTTTCAGAATCTTCAGGGTTAGAAAAGTACAATGCCTGGATATCTGTGACACCTACTAGTTCATATTTCCCAATATGAAAGTCTGTATTGGCAAGAAAAAGTACTTCTTGGTAAATGATTGTGTTAAAAGTTGTAAAGAAATAGAAATTAAATGTTCGATTGATAAGTATTTGATCATTAAATTGTCCCTCAGTTGCTGGGTATGGGGCGATTGATGTCAGTAAGATGTAAGTTGTCTTTTGACAGCACACACATACACATATGATAACCTCTTTTATTATTGGCTTGTCACAAAGAATGTTTTTGATCTTGTATTACACTTTCTCATTGGTATTTGTGATAAACTCAGATGAACATATATATACGCATGGGACCAGCTATTTTTTTGCATCAGTCTGTTATGGGAGACGAAGGTTTAGCTCCAAAGTGAGTTATTGTACCTTCATGCTTTTGACAGTTCGGCGCCAGGTGGAGCGGTCTTTCGCACAGTTCTCCCAATCATTGTCATTGATCTTTGATGTCTTGAAGACCTTCTTGCAGACATCTTTATAATGCAGACGTTGTGTCCAGTCGGACATTACCTTCTGTCTGCTATTCATAGAGTAGGTCCTTGGGAATTTGGCCTGGGTCCAGTCTTTTTATGCGATCGAGACAGCGACGGTGCCTCTTGCCGAGGATGGAAAACATGCTTTTCAAGTTAGCACATTCCAGAACCTGTATGCAGGGTACTTTGTCCTGCCACTGGATGTGCAAAATGCATTGCAGGCATCTCTGGTGGAAGCTGTTGAGTTTGTTCTTATGTCGCACTTTGGTAGTCCATGTCTCGCTGTTGTAGAGGAGCGTGCTAAGTACGCAATCCTAGTGGACGCACAGTTTGATCTTCTTAGTGAGGTTTGGGTTTTTCCAATCCCTCATGTCCAGTCTGGACATCACTGCTGCTTGATTTGCAATCCTGCCACTCACCTCAAAATCAATGGTGAGAGAGCTAGAGATGGTGAACCCAAGGTATGTAATGTTCTCAACGGTGACGATGGGAGGGCTGAGGGTTTGCGTCGTGCACCATGATGTTTGTTTTCTTCAAAGTTCTTGTTAGTCCAAACATTTTACAGGTGTGGGAGAGGCGGCATTGGATAAGTCGCTATGGTCTCCTTTGTTCTTGTACAAAGTGATGATGTTGGCAACGTTAGCAGTGTCCCTGTTCCCAACAGAGTAAGAGAAGTATGTGCTGGGGCAGGAACAGTACTGATTTCCTGCTGTTGAGGACTTAAAGCGGATTACCATCGCTTCCAGGAGCCTTCCCATATTCAATTCAGTCGATTGCTTCTTTGGAAACTTTTAAGGTGGGCAGTGTGTATAGTTCTTCTATGGCTAGCATGTCTGAGTTATCGTCCATGGAGGTGTCGCTGACGAATATGCGTTGCATGCATGCTTGAGATAGTGGTCGACCCATCGTTGCAGCCCTGGTACGTGATGACTTTACTTGCCTCAAGTACACTTGAGGAAGATAGTCGTTAAGTTTAAAGAGGTCGAGGTGGGTTGCAGTCGTCTTCTTGATAACTTCATACATGTCTCTTGAATCCCCGGTGTATGCAGCTGTTTGTATACTGGTGCAGAGGTGCATGACAGGAGGTATTTATGCAGTGTCAGGCGATCCTGAGGCCTTGTGGTTTACTAATACTATGTGCAGCCTTGTATGCCCGGAGGGCTTTCCTCTTTGCCGCAGACACGGGCTCCATCACCTCCCAGTTAGCCTCGTACCAATCGGCATTTTGGACTCCTTCTCTTTGTAGGCAGTGATGGCTGGATTGTACACAGCGGCACAGAGATGTTACAACAAGGAGCCTATGATGTCATCATGTGTAGCTTTGGTGAGAGCTTCCCGCAGTATGCTGATGAACGGCTGTTTCTTTGGGTTGCTTGATTAGCAGTTGTTGATGTTCATGTTTCCAATATGAAACCCTGTTTTGGCAAGAAATTTTTTTTTGGGAAATGATCGTGTTAAAAGTTGTAAAGAAATCAAAATTAAATGTTCCAAAGGTAAGTATTTGATCATGAAATTGTCCATCAGTTTATAGGTGTTAGGCGATTGCTGCCAGTAAGAGGCCATGCTATTCCACTGCCTGCTGCTCATATTTTTATATAGGAATCACAGTCCATAATACCACCTTTACAGGTATAGCTTTAAAGAAACCGGGGCAAACAAGTGGTTGTCATTTGTCAACACACACTCACACACATACACACATATATGATAATATATTGTATTATTGGCTTGTCATAACCAATATCTTTGATCTTGTATTACACTTTCTCATTGTCCTTTGCGATAGCTGCTTCGGTTTGCCAAAGGTATATGGTAAATTTAAAGAGACCAGTAACAGTTGTTGTTACATACTAATTTAGCTTGCGGGGTAATCGCTAATCGAAAACCCCATGTGGAAAGTATAGTTACATCATAGACTCAGATGAACATATAATATGGACGCGTGGTACCAACTAGTCTTTGGCATCCGTCCTACTGTGAGTGACGATGGTGATGCTCCAGAGTAAGTTGTTGTTTTGCCTTCTTCCTGACTCTCTTTTCAGGGTTCTTGATGGACATACTCACTCAGTTTCGGATGCTTTGTATTTAAATTTAGACCATTTTTGACAACTAAAATTTCCAATTTGTACTGATTTTTATATAGGTCGATTTTGAACAGAGCAGTCTGTGGCGTAATTTAATATTTCCTATGGAAGTGTGCTTTGCATTACAAATTCACTGTATGCAAGATTTATTGACTTTTGCTAGACTATTTTTTACACCTTATCTGGCCATACTATCGCATCATTCAAAATTAAAAGCGAACTTGAACAACTGAAGAACCATAACAACTGCAAGTCATTCCAAGCAACACATGCAGGAAACTTTACCCCACTCCTTGTGATGGATATTGAGGTCAGTACCATTGAAGACGAAATGGAAAATGCATCACAGAAGCGAGTGACTGCAGAAAGATGGACTGAGTATTGTACATAACTCTACAAGCACCAGTCCACAGTAGACTTAGAGGTGCTTGGAGTTACAAACTCCACAAATGAGGATGATTTCCCCATTCTCAAAGACGAGGTTTTGTCAGCAATAAGAGCACATTAATATGCAAAGGCAGATGGAATAGTCAACATCCCAGCTGAACGTATCAAGAATGGTGGTGGGTGGGGATCAGTGATATAGCTACTAACAAAAGTCAGCAACAATATCTGGCAGACAGGTGAATGGTCAACACAGTGGACCCAGACACTGATTATGACACTCCCTAAAGTCGTCAATCTCCAACTGTGCCAAAGGTACCGATCTATCAGTTTTATCAGCGATGCTAGTAAGATGATGCTGAATATATCTTGAAAATACGGAAACCACAAACAGAAGAATTAATTGCTGAAAAACGAGAAGGGTTCCGGAGTGGAAAATGCATCACGTAACAAATATTCATTGTCAGGGTTCTGTGTGAAAAGTACTCACATCATCGAAAAGACATCCATCATGTGTTCATATATTTCAAGAAGGCCGTTGACAGATTGTGGCATGCTGCATTGTGGGTCACATTGAAGAAGAACAACGTAGGTCAAATGTTGAATACCATCAAGCAGTTGTACTCCAAGGCTACCAGTGCAGTAATTGCTCAAGGTTATGTGGCTTCCAGACTACAGTTGGAATACGTCAAGGCTATCTCCTGTCACCCACGCGAGGCCCTGGAAAACAACTGTGAGACGGTCAGCATTTAGTGCATAACATAACCAACCTCCGCTTTGCAGACGACATTGATGGGCTGGAAGGCAGTGTAGAAACGTTTGCCACCTTAGTGAAGAACCTGGATGAACCATCTTCCAGATTTAACATGGAGATAAGCGTTGATAAGACATAGTTCAAATATCCTGGTTCCATAACCACCGACGAGGGATAATTAGCAGATATTTTGTCACGAATATCAAAGCTAAGACTTATCTGAAGAGACAAGAATATCTGTCTGAAAACTACAATCAGACTATTGAAAGCACTAGTGATCTCAATCTTTTTGTATTCATGTGAGGCTTGGACAATGACAGAATTACAACAAAGAATCCAGGCACTTGACTTGAGATGCTACTTTGGCATCTCTTACATCACAAAGTAAGAAGTGCGTAGGACGATTAGACGCAAAGTAATCCAGAATGAAGACCTCTTCACTACCGTCAAAAAGAAAAAGCTGAAATTGTATGGCCATGTCATGAGATCCAAGAGATTATCCACAACACTACTGCGGGGCATTGTCCAGGTTGGCAGAAGGAGAGGTAGACTGAGAATAAAAGTGGAGTGACAACTTTACATAATGTTCCATGAAAATGTTTGCAGAGACGTTTGCACGTGATCTAGACAAGTGGAGGGAACTGTTCCGATGTTCAGCAGCACAGTGTCTCGATGACCACACTAGATCAAGAGACTGATGATGATATGATTATGCTGCCAGACATTGGTTAGTTATTTTCATTGAGAACGAATCAGTGCATTGTCTGTACATTTGCTGGAGCAGGAAGACACGACTGCGCACCGAGTGCCGAAGTTGCTCGACCTTTGAATGGTCGGGAAGGTAGTTCTAGAAACTTCGGACGGTTTTGGAACAAAGTCTTTTGATGTAAGATATGTTCACCCAAATTTGTGTCCCTTTATTAAGTATGTGTCGTTCGAGTTATATAATATTATGTGCATTTTATTTAGTAAAAAGTTAAATCTTCCATGTATAGCTGAATTGTTAACATGTCGTAATGTAGTGTATAGCGAATTAGTAATATTCAAGAATGATGTATGTAGTTGTTACGATAAAATCGAAATGGATGGTGTAATCTGCTACAATGTTGCATCATGATGCAGAATTAAATTTAATAGGGAGTAGTATTACACCTTTTAATAGTTTTGTATTTAAATATATAGTTGTGGAGTGTGCAGAGTTAAGCGTTGTCGGCCTTGTGCACGTATAATTAGGCCTTTTTATTTGTATGTGTCTTTTATAATATGTAAGGTACGAAATGCGTAGGAATATTGTTGATATTGATAGTTTACTATATATAGAGAATTAGGGGTATGTTTGTATATATCAGAAGTCGTGATAATATTGTTTGTATAGCCTTTATAGAACAAGCGTGTGTGAAATATTTAGATGTGAATGTATGTGTTGACCTGATGATTTATTTGTTATTATGCTGATGAAATTTCTGTGAGAGTGTTAATTTTACTGTGTTCTAACAAGGAGGAACCTATACCTCCCTTCTAATCCACGGGGAGCTTTCTTGGTGGGATATTACGTCACATGATGATTAAATATTAAAAAACGTGAAGAGCACATAGAAAAAGACTGTTGTGCACGGTAGGACGGTTAGAGAACAGAAACGAGGGATCTGGAAGTACAGATAAGGAGGCCGAGAAAACGGAAACAAGGGTACCGGAAATACCGACAAGGAGATCCTGGAAACATAAAGAAGGGTACAGGAAGTACCGAAAGAAATACAAGGCAGGGGTTAAGATAATGAATGACACTCTCGATTTTAATTTCGCGGGATCAAGTAATTGGCAATTTGGATAGATTTATTTAAAATTTTAGTAATAAGAAAGATTGCATAAGGTAGACAAATAAGGCCATAATACTCAACTTTTCATACAAAGAATTAGTTAATTAAGCTGGGTAATCTGTTAGCTTTACCGTATCTGTTTATGGAGTGTTTCAGTCGTAACGATGTATGCTCATAAGACTTATTTTTCATAAATAATTTGGAACAGAAAGTAATCGATTACAGCTATTGGCGTCCGCAGATTTTTTAAATATATTTTGGGCCAAAACAAGTATAGATCTGAAGTGACACCCCTTCCCTTCCCCCCTTATGTGCCGGAACCCATGCTCACAGTCATTTAATTTTCTATTTTAACGACCTTGTTTATTTTAGTTAAAAAAGTATCCCCGTTAATAATTATTTTCCTGATAGTTGCTTCAGCTTCATGTAAGGCATATAATGGAACATGGTTATTCCTACAACTTCACACCCCACCCACCCCACCCCCCGTAAGAAACACGATACCAGTGATCAACTCTTCTTATTTTCATGTCTTTTCTATCCATGATTTAACCCTAATGTTTACGTTGTAGCTTCTGTGCATAAATGTACTTGTATGCATGTTATCTCAGTGTAACCTGATCAGAATTTCCCTGGCTACGTTGTAGCGTCTGTGGATAAATTGACTTGTATGCATGGTATCTCAGTGTAACCTGATCCGAATTTCCCTGGCTACGTTGGAAACTTGTCTTGAGAATATCAGTAACCTCTGTTTGAGCTTGAATATTAGTGTTATTATTTTACACGTCATACGATTGTTGTCCTTTGCAGAAAACGTAGACCAAGCTATAGCATTGAACGACGACAATAATTAGATGACAGCCTCGCCTGCCATAAATTGAATGACCAAAACGCACACAGTTGTTGTTTTAGGGTTAAACGTCATTATTCAGCACACGATTAAGCTATACATGGTGGCCAGTATTAATTGTGGAGGAAGAATCTGGGAAAATACCCGGAAAGAACCACCGACCCACGATAAGCTAGCTCCAAGCTTTCTCACGCAAACACATTGACCGAATCTGAGACTCGAACCCACGCATACAGATGAAAACGCATACATTCCAACCGTAATGGAGCTATAATACGGACAACATCGTTTCATAAATATGTCTAACTCATACGATCGTAAATCCTACAAGGCAATCCGCGATACCTCGTTCCTTTTTAGTAAACGGATGAACGTATAGCGTATTTTTATTTAACCGCCGTGCATTACACATTAAATACGGTAGATCTTTGCGCGATCATGCTATATTGTTCACATTGTTTTCTGGAAATACCTGAGAGATGAACACGGTTGCCACGGTTGCTTGAATAAATGGCAGTACAAATGTTAAAAATTTTAAACTAAAAGCAACTGAAAGTCATCCGCCGTATTTCATTTGACGGTTTCTTTTTCACAGAAGGAAGGTTCTTACCTGTTGATAATGTGAATAATAGTGCGAATAATCGCGGTATTTTTAAGTATATGTGCAATGGCATTGTTAATATTCGCAATTGAATTGCGGATATTCGCAATTTTCTTATATGTCACAAACTTCGCAACTTTCGTGCGAATATTCACAAGTTTTCCTCTTTGATTCATCGCTAGCGTGGTTCCATATTTCCTTGACTAAACATGCCGAAAAAGAATTGAAAGTGTAAAATGATTTTTAGTGAGATGCGATTCTAAAACAGTAATTGATCCTATCGTACGAAATAAATAACACGGTATTATGTAATATCTCTTACGTACGTACGTGATAAGAATACGTACTATGGGATACTAATTAAGAGTAGTACATCACGTGATAGATTATAGCGTTTCGATTGGCCTACTGCAGAGATTTATTGCACATAAGACGCCAGGATACTGTACATTGCTACCGTCATTACACATGTTCCAGTCGGCATTATAACAGCATCGTGACGGCGTTATAATACGTCATATCAAGTCAAGTTTAACACTAATTCTCTCCTTGCCCTCTCCTTCAGTAAATGTTCTAATACAACGTTTTTCGATGTGGTATAGTGCCATAGACATAGTCTCGTGCTCTCTGCACCCACTCAAAATTTTTGCATTTATCTAAATTTTCCTTCTTTACGCCTCATGGTTCCAGGTAAGTTCAGTTATTATAATAAGTTCGGCTTTCATGATTCCTGACTGTCTCAAGCGGCTCTCTGGTTGAATTTTCATTTCTAACATCGATATTTCTTTAGGAATGTTAGAACAATGTATTACACTTAGCTGTCTTTCTGCTGTTAAAGTGTTCACAATGTTGTCAAAAGGTTGTGAATTAAATCCTTTCAAATATCCTATTTCGTTTTACCTTTTCATAACATGTACCCCTTTGATTTTTAAGGTCACTCGCTATTGCATGCCAATATATATTTGTCTTTAAATTGGTCCATACATTTGATGAAAGGTAAATAAACACTCATCTAGTTTTATTTATGAAAGATATTTTTATGACAAATTTTAAATCAACAGTAGTGACTAATATCAATCACGGGAATAATAGGTAAATATAATAACATAACCCGACAAATAGCTTGCCTGTACTAGCATTATATAAGTATATGTCAACACTTCGTATTCGTTAAACATCATTATATAAGTCTATCTCAACAATTCATATTCGTTATAAATATTATCCAGAATGTTAAGATTAAATCTGACCTAGATTACATTATTATATAAACTTTTACGTCAACTCTATCAGACATTGACAAATTAAATTTGAAGATCGCATTCAAGTAATTTTGATAGATTTTTGTATCATTGAATGTCCATTAAACCCTAAAATATGGGATGACGTAGACAAATAATATCGCTAGCTAACGTGAGAATGACGTGATTTACATGCACAATGATTGCTTGTCTGAGTTTCATGACTATTTCCCTGCACACACACACACACACACACACACACACACACACACACACACACACAAGCCCGCCTACCTACATACCTCCATCCATCCTTCCTACTGTTATGGAGGTACTGCAGGATTTGTATTTAGCTAGGAATGGTTGCATTGATGCAAGTAACAGAATCCAGCATATAAAAATGGATCAACACGATTTCTCTACACGTTTTCACGCATCAACATACATGTAACTGTTCATTGAGTGACAGAATGAGATATAATTCATATTCAGGTTTAAATGATTCGGTAAAATAAACTGATATGCCTACTAGACATTTAGTAACTACATTTGTTGGCTATCTATATAATCGAAGGAGACAGAGCCCAAGAGTTAACAGGACATAACTGATCATCCATTTCCAAAATATTATACTAGCAGTACAAATTAAGCACTAAGTAGAAATTATACACCATTGGGTAGTCGCAGAAGGAATTATCTTGGATCTTTGGGGCAGCAAAAGTACACTTGCTATATTCTAGAGGTTATGGACAAATAAATGAAGTCCATAAACTGATTATCCGTTTCAATTAGTTGATACTAGCAGTATAAATTAAGCACTAAGTAGATATTATAAACCATGGGGTAATCGCAGAACGAATTATCTTGAATCTTGGGGTCAGTAAAAGTTCCCTCGGTATGTTCTGGAGTTTACAGACAAATACATATTAGAAATTCTTCGTGATTAATTAAGAAGGCTGATGTAGTTAACTGACTGGTCACCATCTCTAGTCATATGGACAACGTTCTTTTGCGGAACAAATTGCCTTTTGAAATTAGACACAAAAGCACAATGAACCCTTTCAAGTGGGCTCTTAAAACTCACCTATTTCAAGTGCAATAACAAGTGCAAACTAACAAGTTAACAAACTTAAAGATCTACCTTAAATATTTTCAGCATGTATTTATGTTTTCTAATTTATGGTGGTTGTGTTTGTATTTGTATTCATATCAATATGTTGTAAAGCGCGTAGAGCTCTAAAGATTAGACGCTATTCAAAGTCCACATTATTGGTATTATTATTGTTGAAGATATCCAATCATACATCATACATCGAAATAAAAACAAAGCAAAGGACATTGTAGAGTTTTTTTGCATTTCTTTGAAATTTAAAATTCACGTCCAATATTATTAAAACTATGCGGATCATAGCAATCTGAGGGACTTTCGAATTCATTGGACAGGTATTTAGACAAAATTAAATAGCTTGAAAATATTTTGACCTACTTTAAACACATGCATAATGTCTTTTAAAAGTATAAACAAGATTTGTGTTTACTTAAACTTATTCCTTTACTTCAATCTAATTATATTCGTTTGCTTTCACTTATTCATTCTTGAATTTCTGTTACAACTAGACAATAACCTGATACGTCTCGTCAACGTAGCTACATGTGCACAGTGCGTCTCTCAGAGACAGAAAGTCCTGACAATTTATAAATCGTATGAATTTTGATGAATATTAAATAAACATATATCCTTGTCATTTGTTAAATATATTTTCATGACATTGTTTCACCTTCAACAGTAGCAACAAATATCAATACTTATACTATCAACTACTGCCATATTGCTTGCCTTGAGTAGCTTTATATTATATACAAATCTATCTTAACATAGATTATACTGTGTTAAAGTATTGTTGGGAATGTTAAGATTGAATCAAACCTGGATTTCGTAATGTTAGTTTATCGGCTCTGTCAATTATTTACAAATAAAGTTTATTTCGCAATAACGAAAGATTGATTTATATATTTGGATTAACTTATCGCGGTATTCCACTCACACCCTTGCACGTGCTGGTACATATCGATCGTAAATACTATCGCTGACAAACGTGTGAGCATCACGTAACTTACAGGCGCACTGCTAGCATCATTGAATTTCGTGTCAAATTTCCGCAACCTATCAGAGAGCTTCTCTATCTTATATGCAAAATTGAATCAAAATATTATCTTTAGCCATTTTAATGAAATTGTTAGTGCCCTAAAACTCCGACCGTATTCTAAACGTGCCAAGTGTCGTCATGAAATTTTATCTCGAATTTAAATGATGAGCTATGCAAATGAACAGTGCATAGTTATATCCCATCTGGTGACACCTCAGTGACGTTTCCTTTGGATTTTATTTGGAAAACAAGCAAATCAGCTCAAGGGCTAGGACAACAACGTATCTATATGCATATTTGTAATATCCGGCTGGCATAAAGCAGCGTTTTAAATCTGGTACATTTAATTAATTGCAATCAATAATACTTTTGGCAAATTCGTTCTGAATTCACCTTCAAAGATGAAATTTCCTGTGTGGAAGCAAATGCTTCTGTGATTCGAAATTAAATATTCATTGGCATGAGACATAAACACCCACATACACACACGCGCGCGCACACACATACAATTACATCGTGCGCATATCTTACAATTGTGAATGAAATGAAACAACTATTTAATTAGTATTCATTATTATCAGTTGACGTATTCAAGCTGAAAGCTGAAAGTCTACACGTTATCAGGTCCGCCATTATAACAGTTTTGTATCGATAATAATAATAATAATGAGGGCATTGTATAGCGCCTAATCTTTCGAAGCTCTAAACGCTTTACACCATCAATAATGATATGACTACACTACAGAACAACAAATGACAAAAACAATGAAATTTGAAAACATAAAAACATGCTGAAAACTTATAAGATACATAACATGATGAGGTCGCTAAGTTTGTCCCTGCAGTCGAAACAGGTGAGTCTTAAGAGCACTCTTAAAAGGGACCACTGTGTCTTTGTGTCTAATTTAAATGGATAATTCGTTCCACGTCACCGGGCCCTGGTGTGCAAACGAACGTTGTCCAAATGACTTTGTTTTCACCTTGGAAACAATGCGTATACGATTATCAGAAGAGCGTAAGGATCTAGCTGGTGTATACACATGGGTGAGGTTGGATAGGTATGTTGGACTGGAGTCTGTCATTGAAACATAGCACAGAGAACAAATTTTGTGTTTCATTCTGAATCGAATTGATAGCCAATGTAGGGAACAGAGCAGCGGTGAGGTGTGCTCTGATCGAGGTACTCTAAAGATGATCCGTGCAGCTGTGTTTTGAACATTTTGAAGTTTCTGGAGTAAATATTGTGACGAACCAGACAGAATGGAGTTACAATAGTCCAGTTTTGAAAGTACTACTGAACACGCAAGTGTTTTGGTGACATCAACTGAAAGATATTTACGAATGGAACTGATGCGTCTCAATTCAAGATATGCGGCCTTGCATATGTTCATGACATGTTGGTGCAATGTGAGAGTACTGTCTAGAGTAACGCCTAGGTTCCATACTGACTGTTTGAATTTAATGTTGGTGTTGCTGATATTTATTGTCTGAGGTATAGGATGTGAATGAGAAAATCTTTGTAATATGATCAGTATAGTCATAATTTTATCATCATTCATCTGCAGCTTGTTACATGTTATCCATGATTTAACATCAGAAATGCACTTCTCTACTCCATGGATGGTAGCATCAACTTCAGTTGGGTGGCTAGACTTGTATATTTGGGTGTCATCAGCATACAACTGGTGCGACACTGGGTGATGATCTATGACGCTTGAGAGCGTCTGAGTATACAGAATGAAGACAAAAGGTCCAAGAACAGATCCCTGTGGAGCAGCACAACATACGTCAACTGTGCTGGAGTGTATTCCATTTGCAGATATAATTTGTGTCCTGTTCACTAAGTAGGACTTGAACCACTGTAAGGCTATATTCTGAATGCCAAATACATGCTGGAGACGGTGAAGATATATCATGGTCTATGGTGTCAAATGCTACAGATAAATCCAGGAGAGTGAGGACTGTAATCTTTCCACTATCCAAAACAGAGATTATGTCACTAAATACTTTCAGAAGAGTAGTTTCCGTACTGTGGCAAGGGCGATACGCTGACTGTTATTGCTAAAATGACTGTTTGAATTCAACTGAGATAAAAGGTGAGTTAGAACAATCTTTTCTAAGATTTTTTTTTATGAATGGGAGATTAAAAACTGGGCGGTAGTTCTTTAAATCGTTATGGTCCAGTGTTGGTTTCTTCAGCAGTGGCTTTACGATGGCAGTTTTGAAAACTGATGGTAAATCCCCTGATGGGAGAGAGAGAGAGAGAGAGAGAGATATTAATAACATCAGTTAGTGAAGGCAATATTGGGTCTAAGCACTCACGCAGCAATGATGGCGGAATTGGATCAAGTTCGCCAAGACGTTTCTGCAATTTTCATCACGATTGTTCGTACTAAATCAATAGAAACAGGTTCAAATGCTCCTAACTGTTGTCGCTGAAATTCTGCATCATAACTGTATGGTGACGAGTCAGTTGAAATTGTGCTGTCAAGCGAATCTCTAATGGTTTGTCATCGAAGAAATTTGCAAATTGGTCTGGTAGGTCAAGTGGACAGAAGGTTGTTGGAAGTGGTGTACATTTGTTCCTTGACATTAGTTTGTTAGTTAATTCGAAGAGCTCTTTGCAGCTGGAACTCTTCGTGATCTTAGTACTGTAGTGGGATGATTTGGCTTAATGGACTATGTTTGTGACGTTCTTCTTAGCGTCTTTGTAGATTTGTTTATGAATAGTGAGTCTGGTGGAAAGCCAAAGCCTCTCTGCTTTTCGGCGATGTGTTTTAGCAGTGTGAAGCTGGTCCATAACACTGCTATACCATGGAGAACACTTATTTTTATTGATACTCTACATTTGGTGGCTGGGGAATGTTTTTGAACCAATGAACGCAGTCAGTTATCAAGTTGTTCCGCTGTTGGATCTAAGAAAGTTGTTAGGTTTTCTTGGATGTCATGCATGAATTTGGTTCTATTTATCATACGGAAGTTTCTCTTAGTAGGAAATAGAGGTGGAGGGTTAGGGACTGATACGTCGAGATGGCATACAATGCAGAGGTGATCCGATGCAAGTTCGTGGGATACAAGGGTGGATTGCAGAATGTTATCATCAGGTCTATAAAGAAACGAGTCTAAAATGTGACAAGTTTATGGGTTGGTTGGTTTACTGACCTTTTAAGATTGAATACATGAATGGAATCTAAGAGTTTTGACATGTATGGTTTACCAGGACAGTCAAATTGAAAATTGAAATCTCCAAGAATAATTAGGTTGCCACCTATCGAATTTCCATACTCTAGAAAATTTGGAAACTGCTCCAAAAAGAGAGATTTAGTCAGCTTGTTCTTCCTACTTGGAGAAGGACGGTAGAGACAGAAAAAATGGACATACCTTTGTTCAAGTGTGAGTGTTGTTTGGACTAGTTCAAACGATGTGTGGCAGAAATTGAAGGTTGTGTTGTACTTAAGGCATTTGATCATGGAATAAAATATCGATAGCAGTAAAATATAGCAATCTTGGCATACGTGGAATCTCCTAGTGGTCAGTTTTCTCAATGTCAGCCGCCTCTGCACATTCAACTCCCGGCTATACCACCACGCTCATATATTGCAAAGCGAGTCAATAGACTACATGCCTAGGCCAAATGTACAGACAGTCGATAAGTCGCTTTAACAAATGTTGGAAATGCTTCTAAGTGTGACGTTGAAGTAACAACCATGGGCGTCATATCAAACTTTCATTTTCTTTTGGAGTGGGGGGTGCGGGGGTAGGGGGTGGGGGGCAAAACTTGACGGCTTGTTAATCAAATCAGAAAGAGGAGGTGGGGTAAATGCCGTCCCTGTTAACGACGTTTGACACGACTGAGCACAGCATTGTAAACAAGCAAATAAATGTGAACAGAAAGGAAACATTGTGTCCAAACTTTGTAGTATCCAATCACGGCCATAGAAAGAAATCGTGGAGTAAGAAACACCCAGGCCTCTCTAAGTTCTTCAAACAAACACATCTTTTATAAAATTAAAAATGTTGTTTGGACAGAACTCCTTTACGGAGCCGGGACCCGTGGATATATCTCCGGTTGCCCCTCCCCAGACCCACCCCGCCCCCTCCCCCTCCCCCTGTCTTCCCTGCAAATGTCCAGTTGGCGAAATCGTTACATCGTGCCTATGCATATAGTCTGAGGAGGGATTATAACCTTCCTTGATATATGTATTCGCAATACTAGTATTATGCTTGTATTTGGAAAGACAAATACGCGAACCCATTAGTATGTCGCATTATATAAAGCCAAAAGTATTTCATGTTGTCACCATAAATGTATTGGTGTTACCTTCTGTAGTGTGTGATGAATATCTGATAAAAAGGTTAAGACATGGTTTTTGTTATATTATTATTCTTATTTTGTACATCACTTGATACCATGCCTATGTGTACTAGATGACGGTCAGTAATTTATCTATAAATCATTTGATGTCTCACACCAATGCTGCCGTGAATCGTGATCGGTGGTCGGTGGTCCATTGATACATGTTTGGACTCGATTTACATTCAGGAACACATTACGTATAGTTAAGTGTAAGTGCAAATTGATAACAACGGGAATTTGTGTTCTTTGATAAGGTTATGAGATATCGCATCATGACAAGATACACAAAAAACACAAGAAACAAATAAGAAATTAAACAATGAACAAACAACAACGCAAACTAGTCTAAAAGCTTTTACTGAGTTCAGGATTTCGAGACAAATTCATTTTATAAAAATTCTTGGGTAAAAATTCCATTTCTTTTTATGGCAAAGAATCGGACTACATTAAATTCACATTGTCTTTCCTCTACTACGTCGTAAACTCTTTTTTCTCAGGATTTTAAAAATAACTTAACAAATAATTTCTTATCTTAAATTTATCGCTAATATATTAATTAAAGAACAGTCTGTTTTTCATGTCATGTATTAAAAATTAAAACTGGAAGATAAGCTAGAAACAAAAGACAAAGTTTGTAAGAAAAATTACAACAAAAAAATTATATATTTCATTTTTAAAAATTACAACTCTCCTATATATTATGAATTTTTAAAATCTCATATTACTCAGTATTATTGGCATAAAAAGCAAAACTGTTTTAGTTAATCAAGAAAGGACAAACTCGTAGATTATTGAAAAGTCAGAATGTCTTTTCAATGAAGAATTAGGAATTGTTTTTTTTTATAAAAATTATAGTTCATTGTCTTTTTGTAAAGTAAACAATAATTGCATTGACTGAAATAATATTCCTTTGCCAACCTTCTGCACATATACATATTTGATGGTCCAAATTATATTTGATTATCTGTTCTGAATTTGTTTTGATTTTCTAATAAAACAGCCGAATTTATAAAATCAGGAATATATTTTAACTTATCCATATATGCTGATAAAAACAAGCAATCGTGATATGAAATGAAAAAAAATGATCTTTGATAATATAAGGAGAAAAAATAGAAAGAAAAAAAAAACAACAACAACAATAATAATAATAATAATAATAACAATAATAATAATAATAATAATAATAATAACACTAATAAATGGAATAAATATGGTTATAAAATAGACAGGCAATCTATATTAGACCGCTGGAAGGATATAGTGTGATGTATATCGTCCAAAATCTTTTCTTTCCCATCCATGACACTTACTTGAGTACGCTGTAAAAATAGAATGCAGGATATATATATATATATATATATATATATATATATATATATATATATATATATATATATATATATATATATATATATATATATATATATATATATATATAAAGGATAGATAGAATATTTTTAGAATTACACGCAAGCTCGACTGTATATATGGTATATATGCACATTTTAGCATCTTTCTTCCAAAACTTGGTTATATATTTGTATGATGCATATCAAAAAAACAGTAGAAAAGAAACTCAAATACTGTCAAGGCGTCGAGTATTCATAAATCATTACACGATGTATGTATGTATGTATGTATGTATGTATGTATGTATGTATGTATGTATGTATGTATGTATGTATGTATGTATGTATGTATGTGTGTGTGTACGTGCCTGCGTGTGTGTGTTTGTGCTTACTTGGATTTATATATGTCTCTCGTTCTCAATAAACGTAGATATTAGTCTACAAATGAGAATTACTTATGTACCGGTACAAATGAGAATTACTTATGTACCGGTACAAAACATTTACGCATTTTCTTGACAGATCTAAAGTCAGTTTATATATATATATATAAGAAACAAGGTTCTTATAAAGCACTTACTTTATCTTGAAATCATCATCCTTCCAAAAATCGAAACCTACAAAAGATAAAATGTCAAATAAAAAATATATTCCGTTTAGTTCCGCTCGACACAAAATCATATACTAACATATCAAACAAATACTATGTCAGACTAGTACAAAAGCATATACTAATTTTAGCGCTAATACTAATATCAATACTAGTACAAATATTAGCGCTAATACTAATATCAATATTATTTCCAATACTAACTTTGATATGAATGATTTTACCAACAGTACTACTAAATAGCATGTTGCTGGTCTTCATTCTTTCTTTATTATTGGAGGTCAAGACATGTTGAGATGAATAAGACGATTCCTTACTTATACAAATAAGAATAACTTTGAGTAGATCTGAATGCACACAATACATCGGAAGAAGAAAAAAAAAACATATCTTCAAAACACTATTATCCTTTTTCAAATTCTTTATAAAAAGCAATTTTAGTTGTAAAAGAAATGTCTAGTGTGTACTTTTTAAAATACAATACTTGTATGTTTAATAAATAATTATGTTGTATATTACTTGTGTATTCAGTAATTGTTTATAAGACATATTATATGCAGCATATATTAAAACTATTTACGCCTGACTTAAACGAATAATATTTACCCTTGTATGGTTCTAGTGGTCTTGGGGGAGGTGGCGGTGGCGGTGGCGGTGGCAGATACGGGACAGCACGTGGCCTTGGCGGTTTTTTACGTTTTCTCTCTGAAATAAACAAAACGGGTGGATTTAAAGGTGATCGGTTTTTTTAAGGTGAAATAATACTAAAATATAATTGCGATTTGACAAAACACTGAAATATTGTTACAATCGGTTTAAATATCAAATATTACATTTAAAAATTATGTCAACGTCTTGACTTTAAAATGAATATAACTACAGTTGAACCTGACACCAAAATGTTGTTAAAATGACCGGCAGTCATGATACATCCATACGCAAATATATTGTTTAAATGGCAAGTAGCAATAGTTACCTTATTATATTTTTGAGCAACACACATTACCCTACTGCCATCGAGAAAGGACTGATCTGCCGTTAACATCTGGCCAAACAAACTGTTAAACTGAGAGAGAGAGAGAGAGAGAGAGAGAGAGAGAGAGAGAGAGAGAGAGAGGGGGGGGGGGGTAGCTCAACGTTTCATTTTAATAGCAACAGATCGACGATAAGTCGTACTTAATTTGCTTCAGATACAGGCGTTACATAGGCTCTTTTCGTTACTATATGTGTGTGAAATAAAGGAGTCAACTCTTCCAGCATAAATTTGTTTCTTCTGTTATATGTCTGATTACAGCAAATCACAGACCGTTAATTTAATCACACATGGGTTGATGTGTTAAATCGTTTCACATGGCACACGGCTTGAAACTGAGACTGTATTTTTCTGCATTGCCCAGCCAAACATTTGTATGTAGAACATTGCGCGTTATCAGTATTATTTTATGGTCCATTTTAAAATTGATTATAGTTTTAAATATTTTAATTATTTGTTCAAAAACTTTTATATTTAGATCTAAAGGTGTACTCAACAACCCACATTCTACGGTAAAGCTGACAGCACAAAGTTGTAGTATTAGTAGTAGTAGTAGTAGTAGTAGTAGTAGTAGTAGTAGTAACAGCGGTAGTAATATAGATGGTAGTGGTAACCTGACGAAATGTAAGAGGGAAAAAGGCAGGACAAAGAGGAAACCTGAATAATAGTGATGGCGGGGTTGGTAGTGGTTATATTGGGAGTAACAGAGCTAAAATGTATTATGGTAAACATTTTATAGAAGCAACTAGATTAAACGGAAACTAGTGACTACTGGTATCTTATCTTACCTGGCTTTGGAGGTTTCTTTAATTTCTTGATCCTTGGTCTTGTTCTCCTGCATCTTAATTGCAAAGAAAATGTTCTTTACTAATGAAATAATTCGTTGCATACTTGATAATTAAGGCAAATACAAATTAAAACAAGGAGCTCACCATATCTTCCATCAAAGTAATAAAGAGTAATTGTGATGATAATAGGTGCGAATCTACATGAAAAACAAATATGTCATAGACATGGGTTTCTATCAGTATTGAACAAACATTAACAAGAAGGTCACAGACACTGAATATTTAAGGCATCACACAATCTTCACCCGATATTCCCTCTCAGTGCAAGTGTCATGGCAATCGGTCATTAAATTTTGTTCTCGTTTGTGAGACGCATTTCACTCCGAATTACATCAACATTGTAAGTTAGGTGCGAATAAGAGAAAAAGGTACAGAAGTCAGCCCTTATATGATACTTAATGTAACGCCTGGAAAATAGGTCAGATATGGCCATATAGGACGTGACACATCTTCACCACGAAGATGCACAACCAGAACGAATTTAGTCTTTAAAAATGCAAAAGTCTCGGCTTTAGATCCCGGAGTCGATTTTGACGCTAGTGTGTAAAACTAATGAAATGGACACATGGCGCCCGCACAGGTAAGTCTGGGTGGGTGAGTGTGCCATTGAAGAAATATCACATGTTGATGAGCGCACGCCTACATCCCAAGTTGCTTCTACCGTACAAAGTTTGAGTCATTATGAGAAACAATATATTAGAAAACAGCCATCACTGTTCAGATCAGTTGAATACATACACTCACTAACAGACGAACGAAGTGAATCCTCTATTCCGCGATGTTTTCAAAATTAGGCGCAGCATTCGTGTTGTTATTGACAAATTTATCTTTTTCATAACGCGTATAATACAAATAAGTATAACTATCTTCAAAATTCTAACAGTGACAAGTATATGAATATAAAGACAGACACGCATACAAAAACAGACAGACATGTAAACAGATACAAAAGCGTGACTCAACTCACATCTTTATCTTCGGACAACCTTCCCAGTTCATCTGACAGCAGATCCAAAAGGTCACAACCGCAGTTGCTGCGATGCCAAGGCATACCACTGAAAACCAGGCTACGTTCCGACCGTCTTCGAAAAACGTCCTGTATCTATCCGTCGTCGTCGTCGTCGTACTTGTTGTAGACTGAGAGATCTTGATGGTAATCAAGGCCGTAGACGACAAACCGCCGCTATCCGTTGCTATGGCCTTGATCGTCACAGAATTTCCATCTCCAATTGGTTGAACAGATGAGGCGATATAGACATCACCCGTATCACTCTTAACACCAAAATACGCTGCGTATGGCGAAGATTGATCCAGGCTGTAGGTATAGACACCGTACGTACCTAGCTCGCCATCGGTCGCAGTGATACTACCGATTACAGTCTGCACGGACGCATAGTAACCAGCAAAGAACGTGTATGAAGAAGGAGAAAAAATGGGCGTATTGTCATTTATGTTATCTGAAAAGAAAATAGAGAATATATTGGTACGTAAAAGACTGACAACCTCTCATAATTTGTCGAGAATAACAGACAACGACGTAAACTTTAAAATAATGCTTCTTTGTGATTACTAAATGCAGATTTTAATGTTCAAATGATATCATATAACTCCCCAATCCGTGCCTGGCCAATTAAATAGAGAAACATCGAACAGTATCAGCACTTGCACGAAATGGGAATAACAACTATGCAAACCTAACAAAAGTTATAACAGCTTTTCTGGAGAAAACAAGGATTCAAATAGAGATTGGTGTTGATATTGGCGATTTCTCATAGCTCAGGAAATAACTTTGAGGAATATCCTGACTTACTTATTCCAATGGATAGCGTTGCCGTTGCTGACAATCCTCCACTGTCAGTTACTGTGACGATACAATTTACAGTCGTTGGCAACGTTCCAAGATCATAGTCGTAGTTCGACGCAAACGTTAACCTCCCCGTAGACGATGACATACTGAAAAGTCCGGTATTGGAGCCGCAGTCATTGCTGAACGTCTTCGTGTCGCCCGAATCGGGATCAGTCACTGATATACCAGGGTCAGGCAGAACTGTGCCACTCTGGAAATAATAATAATAATAATAATAATAATAATAATAATAATAATAATAATAATAATAATGATGATGATGATGATGATAACAATAACAATATTAATGTTATTATTATTTTATTATTATTAGTAGTAGTAGTAGTAATAGTATTGTTATTATTATTTATTATTATTATTGTTGTTGTTGTTATTATTATTATTATTATTATTAGTAGTAGTAGTAGTAGTAGTAGTAGTATTGTTGTTGTTGTATATAGATTACATCCTAACCGTTTTACAGGGTAGTAATTTCATAGTGTGCATTATAACCTTTGAAATTTGGAAGCAGTTGTAATCTCTTAATGATAACCATATAAAGATGTAGTGGATTATGAAGTTATCTTTTTCAGACGAAAATCAATCATTCATCTAGTTTGTATCCTCTTGTAATTCACTTGAACAACATTGTCCTTGTACGTGCGAGCAAACGAGACCACATTTAGTTTATTTTTTTTAAATCGTACTTACTGATGCCTCATTGGTAGAAATAGCATAGAATGCTTGACTGAACGATGGGGCTTCATTTACATTAGTGACTTCAATTTGTAGAATCTTTGTATTTGTAGACGTGCCATCGCTTACTGTTACGCTGAGGTCAAAGGTTTTTGCCGACAGAGTCTCGAAGTTCAATACGGAGCCAGTCGTTGAAATTAACCCAGCTACAAACAAAAACATTGATAATTGCATTTCCAACATTCAGTTTTCTTTTACTTATAAGTTTTCATTTTTTACATTTTACTATATAGTAAAATTTGGAAAGTTAAAACAAGATGTTTGTTCATGGACATATTACATTAGCTGATCTGATCCATTCAATGGTGGGACTCGTAGTCAAGCCATTATAGTCACTAGTCGAACGCTATAACCACTTAGATGCAGCGGCTCATCACATACAATTTAGATATGTCTGAATCCTGTTTTTTCTTTTTTGCAAATTTTTATTTTTCCACGAAACAGTAGTTGAAACATGGTTATAAAAGAAGATTTCAAAGTTTGACAAATGGCATGGTTTAAAATACGTAAACACTTCTGTAGTATCGTTAGTTGTTTATCTCTATACACAGTATATTCAAAATGAACAATTGTCTAATCAAATAAAGATAAACTTGGCCTATCATATTAAAAGTACTGTAAAAAGAAGTGTGTGTGTGTGTGTGTGTGTGTGTGTGTGTGTGTGTGATTTACAATGATCTACATGTCTTGAATACAAATCCGCCTCGTAAAGTTACCAGCATAGAACCATTAACATTTCTGTCTACATTTATCTACACGTGGTTTAATATTTTGATATTCCATGTACGTTCAGAATGTCTGTCTGCCAGACTTTTATATATGCGTAGATCCATTGATCTTTCATACTAGTTCACCGTTTGCTCAGTCTGCTTTTCCATCTAAATTCTGTTTATGTCATCTATATTTATGTTTGTGCAAATGCAAAAGTGGACAAATTGAAAGAAAAAAAATAGCGTCGTCAAAATATTCTGTTAAATGGGAATTTCTGTGTTTCCTATGTTAACGTTAGGTATATATCCAGCAGTTATCTTTTTTGACTCTGCTGAAATACAGTTTGTTTCTACATACATGCACTATCAATTTTGAAGAAATTCAAGCCACTCCCAGGTGAAGACGTCATTGTGTAGGTATGAGTATCGCCTGCATTGGAATCGGTGATACTTATTTGAAAAACTGAATTCCCGATGGCGGTGTTTTCTGGTACAGAAAGCGCACTCCCCAAGGGTAAATTGTTGATATTTACTGCACCGTTAATATCTGGTAAAAAGATTATATGAGATTCAGCAGCCTTTGTTGTAATATGTACAAAAGTGGTGAATTTACGTTGTATAAATTAATCTGCGACAGTTTAAACATTTCTTAAGATCGATATATTTCAATGAGTTTCATTTTCATAACTCTCCATATAGAGTAAAATATAGCATCAAGAACAAATGACCACATGTCTAAACATAACCCATACGAGATGACGAAAACAACAACAGCAACGATAATAATAATAATAATAATAATAATAATAATAATAATAATAATAATGACGACAATAAAGTTTTTCTTTTATTAAGATTTACTGAAATCACATATTGTCAAAAATTAGAGAAATAACGTTTCCTCAAATTACTTCAGCAAAAATCTGATCCTAGAAAAAAGTGCAAAAAGGGTAAGCACCAAGAAAAAGTTTAATCATCTTTAGATGAACACGATTGTGAAAATTCACTGATACATACAAATAATACAGTCGGATTGAGCACAATTTTTAGGAAACTTATTTTAGCCCTCTTTATGCATCATATATGATACATGATACAAGCAATTAACACTATTTCAATATGACAACAGGGTTGATGAGGCTAATAATCAAATAAAATGATGGCTGTGAAGGAATTTGTATTACCCTTCCCCTAAAGGAGAATATCCAAGCTAAAATATTGTAGTGCAACTTTCTGAAGTGATACTTATATATACGATGGAAACGAAAACCTAGAGCCGACATGAGGGGGGAGGGGGGTCAACAGAAGATATATTCTTGGAGCTCGGGTCAGTAAGGGAGCCAAGGCCGAACAACACTTTTTAATTTTATAAAATAATTTTTTTGTTTGAACAGGAACTAGATGAAGCCCGGGTGCTTCTACCCCCGGAGATTACATCGCTCTCTACAGCCCTGCGAATACCAACCTGCTATATCAATTATGAGCGTTTTCGGTCCAACCAGTGTCATTCCGTCATATACGTACACATTCAAATCATAGCCCACCGTCTGAAGGTTCTGAAGACTTTCGGTCACTTGAATAACGCCAGCTATTGGCAGGTAAACATGGAAATTAATTGTGATTTGGGATATTTATGTTGACAATTATTGTAGAACAGGAAGGTTCTAAAAACATACATACATAATCGACATAAATATACATGATACATTTTATGAATGTTTATGCACCTCAACTATTAAATATAATCTCTTGTCTGTCTAGAAATAAATGTAGTTTATAGTATTTGCACTGTCAAATAATTGAAATTAATCTGCAAATTAAAGACGAAGAAAGGAGTATAGTGATTCACGGCTTTCAATACTTTAACACAACATATCGTTTTGACACCATTTTGCAGCACACAAGTTTACAAATTTAAACAAACGTTTTTCTTTTAAACATTAGACAGATTTTCTTTGTTTATTTGTTGTCTTTTAGCTGGTATTCATTACATTTCAAATTATACTTACAATTCAATATGGTGAAAGGACACTGAGATGGGTTGCATGCCATATTAAAATACAATTGATCGTTCTCGGCATCTGTTGCTGTCACTGTGTAAGCATCTGTTCCCGTGGTAGAAGTGGTTGACAAGATAATGGAGGCTGCAATGTAGTGTGCAATAAAACGTTCCCTTCTCAGATTGCTACAGCTGTTTATTTATTTTCTTACGTATATCTACCTTGTATTCTGTGATTTACCTTTGTTCTTATTGGCGGTGGAAGTTTGAACTACCGCCGGATTGGTGCATTTTTGTAAACAACATATTACATACTTAATTCTTGTATGTGGTATTAGAATATAAGATGATAATATTTTGAAGGTAAACATAATAATTTAGAGCTATATTCATGGTCTAAATTTGTTGTTAGAAATTACATATATTCTATAAGCAATTTGTTTGCTAACTTGACAAGAAATGGAATTCATCATGATTCTCTTGTTGTGTCTTTTCGTTTGCTTTTACTGAAGCTTAAAGTTGTAAACAAACTTTTCATTACTACTTTAACATCTGGCTAGTGTAACCAGTAGTTTGATTGTGTTAAGTTATAATTTGAGATGACTTATTTATTTTTATTATTCATTAGGATTAAAAATTATTTTTGATCTAGGACTAAATCACAATTTTGGAATTATTGGGAATTCATTAATGGAAATTCTGCACTATATCATTACGCAACATTAAAACTATTGACACATTAGCAAATTCAAGACAGTTGGCCCATCAACACAGTCAAGGCTTGACTTTATTCGTAAAAATGCTAGCATTCATTTAGAACACTATATTATTGGACTTATGATATAACTTTATGGACTATTTGGGATTTTATTCACAATGTCCTAAGTTCCTTATATGTTTACATTTTGATCTTTTAAGGCAATACATCATTTTTTAACTTTTGCAAGACATGCTCCTTATTTGATTTTTCTGCTAAGTAGTTTAAGACCATATAATCGTAGCAATTTATTCTAATTCATTATATATCTTAAGGTTTTATTTAATGACAATAATCCTAAAATTCTCAAAAGCACAAAAACGTGTGATATGGCCAGTTGGATATATTTTCTTGAACCAGTGTAAATCTGGTAAATGTTGAACTGGTATTCATAATTACAGCAAGGTTACCTTTCCTCATACTATGTAGGGGCATAATCTTTGCATATTATTCAACAAGGTTACCTTTCCTCATACTATGTTGTGGCATATTCTTTGGGTATTATTCAACAAGGATACCTTTCCTCATACTATGTAGTGATCATTGTCTTTGAATATTATTCAGCAAGGAGACCGTTCCTCATACTATGTAGTGGCATATTCTTTGGATAATAATTATTCAGAAAGGATACCTTTCCTCATACTATATAGTGGCATATGCTTTGGATATTATTCAGCAAGGTTACCTTTACTCATACTATGTAGGGGCATAATCTTTGTATATTAATCAGCAAGGTTACCTTTCCTCATACTATATAGTGGCATATTCTTTGGATATTATTCAGCAAGGATACCTTTCCTCATACTATGTAGTAGCATATTCTTTGAATATTATTCAGCAAGGATACCTTTCCTCATACTATATAGTGGCATATTCTTTGAATATTATTCAGCAAGGAGACCTTTCCTCATACTATGTAGGGGCATAATCTTTGCATATTATTCAACAAGGATACCTTCCCTCATACTATGTTGTGGCATATGCTTTGGATATTATTCAGCAAGGATACCTTTCCTCATACTATGTAGGGGCATAATCTTTGTATATTATTCAGCAAGGTTACCTTTCCTCATACTATGTAGTGGCATTTTCTTTGGATATTATTCAACTAAAAGATGCAAATGGATAAATCATTAATAAAGCTAAATACTTCAACAATTCAAAAGCAATGTTTAAATACTCTCTAAAAAATGCAAACGTCCCATCTGTCAAGCATTCTAACGCGTTAGGGGTGGAGGTTACTTTACATAAGCTTATTAAAGATTACTAATTACATTTGTAAATGTGTCAGGTACAATGGATTGTTATTGCATTTATAAAGCCCAAAACAGTGTATGGGATCGACAGGTGCCATCAGCCATTTGTTTGATTGTATTTAAACGTTTTTAAAACAACGTTTTGTGAAGTTAGTTTGGTATGATTGAAATAAGTTTATTTTGTAAAATAATATTTTCCAACAAAAATTGAAAAAAGAATAGTGGCCATTTAGATATTCAATATGATAGTTAATAACTAATAGTGTTATGATTTATATTTTTTTTTATCGTATCACCAAAGTAATTCTATTACGTGTAACAGTAGGTCGTACAGTTAAGATCATGTTGTTTTGGCAATATAGCTGGGGATCTATATAACGACAATATCGTTTTGTATTTCTTTTACATTATATATTGTCAATGTGCAGTATTGCATGGGGTTAGAATGGGCGTATACAGTTATGGACATAGTAGCTAAGTACATTTACTACATTGTTATTTACTTTAATAACCAAAATTATAAAAAAATGTTCTCAACATTTTATTCCAATTTAAAGACTACAAATAGAATAATGTTCGACAGGAAATTAGCTGACACATTCATATATGCAACACATTTTATAATCTGTTCTATATTACCTTTTTACCTCTCTCACCAAACATTTCATTATGTTAGATTCATTGTTAATTTGAAAACAGTTGAACCTGAAACCTACCTGGAAGATTTGTGATGACTGGAGCCTGGTTTCGTAGTACATATACTGTGTAGGTACCGGTGGTGGTGTCATAACCGTCATTACAGTCAATAGACAACGTGTAACTGTTATTTGTGTCATAGCTGAAGCCAGGGTTAGTCTGACTATAAATTCCATAGTCTGAAGGAGAAAGTAGCAAAGACGTTTACAGTTTCAATACAACAATCATAAGAGCCTATTTAACCCCGAATGACCTTTGACCTTTATCGAAACTATTTTTTCGGGTGATAGCCCCAGAAATATATTCTTTTCCACCAAATAATGGACCAACATATTGTTTTTATTTCTTGTTTCATTAAGGAAGCTTTTGCCTCAGAAAGATTATATGTTCTGGCATGTTGAATCAATTGATCTTTTTGCAAACAGTTTAAAATCCCAAAGGGAGCCAGGGCCAACTGTACCTGGATAGAATTTAAACGAAAGATTTCCACTTTTGATGACATTGTAAATAAAGACTGTTCATTGCAAGTAAAAGTTATAAAATGTAAACATAATATTTGGGATTTAAAACATTTTATAACAACGAAAATTTAAATTTCAGAAACAACGTTTTCTGATATTTTAGCCAAAATCCCAATCGATCTTTGCATTTTTGTGTTTTTAGTCTAGGCTATTATGAAAATTAAAAGGAGAAAAGTAGAGACAACAAGCTTTCTCCAATTTAGAAATATTTTTTTTCTTCAGAATATCAAGCAAAAATGAGAACAATGAACTTACACATTTACGAATCATCTCCAAAAATAATCCAAGAGTTAAAAGAAATAGAAGTCATAGTAATTAAAAGTCCTGTATGAAAATGAGTTCAATCCCAATGAAATCTAAAATGGAAGAAGATAACGTCTGTTGTAACCTATGAAAAGCTGAAGCATTAACAGACTCTTTCTGAATCACAGAAAATACTATTCCAGTGTTTGAATTCTGTTTAAATATCAATAAATGTGTTTTTCCAAGAATTAATTTAGAGCACTACTATTTCCAGGAAATATAATCACTTGAAATCCAACAATTTGAACAAAATACAATCTCAGCCCAAGCTGGTCACAACAACACATTTTAACGTGTTACAAGCTTAAACCAAACTCACTACTACTTTAGAAAACATTAGGTATAAGGTTAACTTAAGATGCAAAGCAGATTACCGGATGAAGGTGACATGGTCATCTTTCTAGAAGAAAACAGAAGCTGTCTACATGTGTAACATCACGTACGCCCAGTATGGCCTTAACTGAAATCAATGGTTCTTACTCTGGGATAGACTAATAAAAAAGTTTACAAAACTACCACTGTTTCTGAATCAAGGTCAGGAACTATGTCAGCATTAGAAACAATGTCTATATTATTAGCTGTTTACGTCAAAATATATATTCAAAATCAGTCAGAACTGAACGGTATTATAGACAATATCAAATCTAGTAAGCAAAGTTACCTAACAATAGCATGTAATAGAATTTTAATAATTTCAAACTAACAAACAAATAATTAAACTAAGTATGCATCACAAATGCATGTACACTATATCTTGATAACTTAATGAAGACGATGGACGAAATGATTTTAAATTTACTATTATTATTTTATCATATTGTGGCTTATACAGCGTGTCGAAAGTATCAGATACGAATGATGCTACACGCTTTAAGGTGTTATCCACTGCGTTAAAGGTCACACCTAAGCAGTAATTGCACTAGTACGTTGCCTGTTTAATTCGATAAATATGTTCAAAACCAACCATTCCAGGGGTCATCAACGATTTTGTATGTGTGCAAATGCTGGATTGAGCATGAGATGAAACGTCTGACCTCGAGACGGAGTAGCTGGCGCTGGTAACACAAGGTTTCAAATCCTTCCAGAATACTCGGTGAAATGTTTGCACACGGCAACTGTGTATGATAGTTATTCTTATTAAATGTTTTGTATAGAAATTAATGTAGCTGATACCTTCCGAAAGAATGTATCTAAAACAACTAAACTATGCAGGCAGCAGAACGTGCCATTCTGATGTTTTGGTACCAAGGACTTTATGTCCCATCCACAAAACAATCTATAATCATGCAAAAGTAATGGGTGACAAATGAACACATGAATATATTTTATGGAGAATCTTACCTGATGAGCCACCTATTTGTCTTACAATAAATTGCGGACTAGTAGTGGCAAGAGAACATGATATAGTGTCTGTAGGGTCCGTAACTGAGAGCTTGTACAGCAAGGTAGACACATAGGTGTTTTCGGACAGAGATGTTGAATTTGGCAGATTGTGTATGGTAGGTGGCTGCAAAGAGCAACGGAAAAAACATCTTAAAATGAAACGTCATATAAAACACAATATACACCGTACTTCAGTGCTACAAAGATAACGTACATTAATCGCCACAGAAATGTCGCATCTATACAATGAAGCTTAGGACAAAAGAACAATTTCATCATCTTAAAAGAGTGGATCGGAGTATCGAAGGAGGCTATGGTAGTGACATGACCTCTGAAATGAATATTATTTTAGTTCATTGTGTCCCTCACTCATTGTTTTTAATGAATAAGCATGCTCTCGCAAAACTTTCAAAACTTTGTTTTACACGAGGAATGGGGCAATGAATATGCATAGACAGACTGAATGTATTGCTAAACAATTTAAAACAATCTGTGGTTAATGTATCCGTGTATAGTACCTACAGACAATATGCAATATGTTTTCTAATATTTGCTTTTTAGATTCTCTAATCATTGAAGAATACTACTTGCTTTCAAATTCAATCAGCATCAAAACAAATATGGATACGTATTTACACAGTTTAGTTCCTAAGTTTTGATACAGTGTTTGATAGAGTCAAACCGTAAGAGCTAGTGAAGACAAAAGGAAAAACTGACACCTGGAATTATGTTGGCCGCAAAGCCAATCCAAAAATACCTGGTCCATGGGCAATAACCTGAAATATATTTGGATCTTCACGGTTTAGTCATATATCCACGTATTGAGCATGAGAACGCTATATTGTTCAGTGTCAATCCTCATGCCACCATGGACGTAGTCGAAGGAAATTTGAAAATTACTGATATTGCCATAATAAAGTTACATATCCGTTTATAAGATATGAAAAGACAACCGCATTTATGCAGAGAAATACGTACCTTGAGTCTATTATTTCCCTCAACGACTTAGACAAAAGGCTCATGTTTGAAATAATGCCAAAGTGGTTAGACACGATAATTTGCACATACTACTATTTGATCCTCTTTAGAATTGTAAGCTTTGCCACCACATTACTCGGATTTTGTGTTGGGATCAACTTACCGTGTTAGTTACTGTAATGGTCAGTGTTGACGTAGCGGAGTCCATACAAAGATCGGTGACTTGAAACACGAGGTAATGGTTTCCGACAGCGCCACTCAAAGTTGTTGCTATCTTTACCTCATCTATAAAATATAATAAACTACATAATTAACTCACACAATACATAAGTCACGTGACCATAATATAATCTATCATATGCAAGGATGTAATATACGGGTCAAACTGTGAGCACAGGAAAGATGCTTTCATGAGTTCCTTTCCGTATATTCAGATCACCCGATAGTGGAATTCTAGCATCCCACGTCATGGCATTGATTGGACTTCGTATTCACGTTTTTTTCAAATTATGCAATACTAGTGGGAAAAAGATTTATGGAAACATGATAATGGAATTATTATTATTATTATTATTATTATTATTATTATTATTATTATACTGGTGTGCCTTTTAAACGCTATCACACACAAATATATATATATATATATATATATATATATATATATATATATATATATATATATATATATATATATATTCTTCAGATATAGTGAAAAAGTCAACAGGGCTCTATTATGTTGATAAACTATTCTTTTCAATGTTCTTGGCGTCATAAGTATATTGTATCATCTAACATGCGTATCACTCAGTGCAATTATATGGGATAGGACTGTCGCATGTGGCTTTATCACAAGTCCTGAAAGACACATGTATCAGAAGGAAGGAAAATCCAAAAAGAGCAGACGATATCTCTCCATATCACAGTTCAACATGTAAACTGAAGAAAAATATGATATGAAATAGGAAATACCTGTGAGCTAGCGACGCTTGACAAACAAGCTGCTGTCGTAGCACGTTTATGGTCCTTTCTGTCAATCGTCCAAAATAAAAACTGCATGACGTTCCTAGTGTAACGAGAGACGTTGTGTATTTGTGATACGTTTCGTCTCGTGCTGGCTCTGTCGCTGTGCTACATAAGGGTCCAGAAGTTCAAGAAATATGTATTGATGTTAACGTTGATTTAAATACTGGCAGACAAGTTATTTGACTGAGGAAATAATGTATTAGCACATACTCTTTTTATTCTAGTTTTTTGTCTCGTAACATAGCATGACCAAATGACCATGAGATAATAAGTACATACATTTTATTTTGTCTTACAGATTTAATCAAGCTTCAGCAACTGTAATTGAAAGATGACTTACGTGTCACGGAATCAAATGAGAAGTAGGAAATTGTATCCATCCGTGTGACAGTCAGATTTGCTTCATCGATAACATCAGAGTCACTGACAGAAACTGTGTGCAGTAGCGTGCTCACTGTCGCGGCGTTTGTAATAGTCGTCGCAGTGGGCAAATTAGTAAAGAAGGGTGCTGCACCTATAATGTGTACCAAAATGAACAAAAGTACCAGTATACGTAAATACAGAAATAAAGACCAATACATGAATTTACGAATTTATTAAATAAAATATTAGTCTGGCAGTCTTATATTTTCTCAGCAAGTCCAATTTTCTTTTCATGCATGTCTCAAAATACAGGTTAGGTAAATCGTCTTGAAACTGAAAACAAGCTGAAGCATGCCCAGTTGACATGAAACGATAAAACATATATCTCTTAGAAGAGGAAGAATAATTCTAGGAATCTCCTTTTCGTCCTTTCCGGCTAAACATTTTAAACATTCTTCAGTTAATTTAGATAAACTGCTGCAAGTTGGTATTAAATCGTCAAAAGTTGTATCATCTATCCCAGAGATACAAATGCGTATTGCATTATTCAACGCTCAATCAGTAGGACCACCGAAAAAGCGCACATAAATAGTTAATTCATATATAATAACGACGTTTTCTTCCTGACAGAACATGGTCAAAAACATAAAGAGATGAGCCCAAGTGCGCGATTTAACACCAACCGGTTACTCAATGAAGTCGTTCCTCCGCCATTCTCGCGAAAGCGGAATTGATGTCCTCACAAAGAATTCCATGAGAAAATTTCTTAAATACAACACAACCTTCACTTTTGACACACATCGTTTGACTAGTCCAAATAACACTCACACTGGAACAAATGTCAATCCATTTCGTCTGCTTATACCGCCATCCTCCTAGTAGAAAAATAACAAGCTGACTAAATTTCTCTTTTTGGAGCAGTTTCCGAATCTCGCGGAGTATGGAAATTCCATAGGTGGCAACCTGATTATTCTTGGAGATTTCAACTTTCACTTTGACTGTCCTGGAACTCATACACATAAAATCTCCTAGATTCCATTATTGTTTTCAACCTTAAACAGTTAGTTAAACAACCCACCCGTAAACATAGTCAGATTTTTGTCTGGATTCTTCATTAACATGATGATAATATTCTACGGTCCACAATTGTATCCCAAGAACTTTCATCAGATCAACACTGCATTACATGCCATCTGGACGTATCGGTACCTAACCATCCACCTGTATCTGCTAATCGATAGTTACCTGCGTTCATCGCTTGAAAACATGCCCCAGCCATCAGGTCCAGAGTATCAGTTCAAAAGTGTTCTCCGTGGTATAGCAGTGTTAGATACCAGCTCCGCACTGCTAAACGAGACCGCCGTAAAGCGGAGAGGCTTTAGCTTTTCACCAGACTCACTATTCATAAACAAATATATGAAGCCGCTAAGAATAACGTCACAAACTTAGTCCATTTAGCAAAGGTATCCCATTACAGTATTAAGATGATGGAGAGTCCCAGTTGCAAAGAGCTCTTCGAGATTACTAACAAACTAATGTCAAGGAACAAATGTACATAAACTTCAAACTACCATCTCTCCAGTAGACCTTCCGAACCTGTTTGAAAATGTCTTCCGTGACAAGGTACAAACCATTACAGATAAGCTTGACAACACAATTTCAATTGATTCGTCGTCACCACAGTTGCAATACAGAATTTCAGCGGCAACTGTTATCGTCATTGAAACCTGTCTATGAATATAGTACGTACAATCCTAATAAAGAATACACCAAAGTCATGTGAACGTGATCCAATTTCAACATTACTGCTGCTTGAGTGGTTAGATCCAATATTGCCTTCACTAACTGATGTTATTATTTCTTCTATCTCATCTGGGGAATTTCCTTCATTTTGCAAACTTGCCATTGTAATGCCCATGCTAAACAAAAAAAATTACCCGACCATAACGAGATGAAAAAGTACCGCCCAGTTTCTAATCTCCCGTTCAAATAAAAATCTTAGAAAATGTTGTTCTAACCCAACTTGTATCTCATCTGAATTCATACAGTCTTTTGAGCAATGTATAGTCGTCATCTCGTCCTTTACACAGTACTGAAACTACTCTTCTTAAATTAGTTAATTACATTCTCTCTGCTTTGGATAGCGGTAATATTACAGTCCTCACCCCCTTTTCATTTGTCTGCAGCATTCAACGCAATATACCATGATAGAATATTGTATATTCTGCATCATGTATTTGGCATTTACAATGCAGCTTTACTGTGGTTCAAGTCCTACGTAGTCAACAGGACACAAATTGAATCTGCAAATACAATACACTCCAGCCCAGTTGATCTATGTTCTGGTGTTCCACAGGGGTCTGTTCTTGGACTAGTTCTCTTCATTCTATATACTGAGCCGTTTTCAAGTGTCATAAATCATCATCCAGTGTTTCATCAATGATACCCAAATATACAAATCGGTGCCACACGACTGAGTAGAGAAGTGCATTTCTGATGCGAAATCATGGATGACATTTAACAAACTACCTATGGATGATGATATAACTAAGGCCAATCTGATCAGAACAGAAACACTTTCTCATTCTCATCCTTTACCTCAAACAGTAAATATCAGCAACACCAACATTAAATACACACAGTCAGTACGAAACTTAGGTGTTACTCTGGACAGTCATCGCACATTGCACATTCATGTAATCAATATGAGCGAGACTGCATATCTTGAGATGACACGCACCATCAGTTCCATTCGCAAATATCTTTTAATTGACACCACTAAAACGCTTGTGTGATCATTAGTACTTTCAAGACTGAACTATTGTTAACTCAATTATGTCTGATTCGTCTCAATATCTACTCCAGAAACTTCAGAAAGTTCAAACCACATCTGCTCGGATTATCCTTAAAAAACCACGACCAGTGCACATCTCCCCGCTTCTTTGTAACATGCATTGGTTATCCATGAGATCCAGAATAAATCACAGAATATGTTCTCTTTACTAGGTTTTACTAACGGACTCCAGTCCAACATACCTATCTGGCCTACCAATGTGTACACACCAGCAAGATACTTCCGCTCCTATTCTGACAATTGTATACTCATTATTCCCACTATGAAAACGAAGTCATATGGTATATATATATATACTGCGCAAGCATTACTGAGACGAGCTAACTTTTCGTTGGAATCAGCAAAAATTGACAATTCAGCTGCGCGGAGATGCCTGAGCAGCTGGGCGCGCGCACACAAGCGCGCAGCTTAGAGGGATCGTTGAATATGATGGGTATTAGTGAGCCTGTTAGATACGACTTGTATTGATAGATAATATCTGTTTAAGTATTGTAGTATATTTAACTTAACCGATAGATAAGGAAAAACATGAGCAGCACGCTAAGGAATGTAAGCATCTGTCTGTCTGTCAGTCTGTCCGTCCGTCCGTCCGTCAATCCATCCATCCGTCCGTCCGTCCATCCATCCATTCATCCATCCATCCATCCACATCCATCCATCCATCCATCCATCCATCCATCTATCCATCTATCTATCTATCTATCTATCTATCTATCTATCTATCTATATATCTATCTATCTATATATCTATCTATCTATCTCGCTCTCACATTCCAAAACGAGGTATATTTTATTATTAGGATTCAGGGTTGAAGCAATACAGTTTCTGGATGATTTTATCGCAGTCTATATGTAAGTCGTCTTGTATTCCATCGTGTCTTACATTTCATAGGTCTGTAGATATTATAAGTTGATCGCATTAATATATTTTTATGTTCTTTAATCTTTTGGTGTGTGTGTGTCCCACCAGTCACATTATCCTGATACCAGGCCGACCAGTCCTAACGCTAACCTCTTAATGCTGAGCGCCTAGTTAGTACCATTTTTGTAAGTCTTTGACATGATTCGGCCGGGGTTCTAACCCACGACCTCCCGTTTCTGATGGATCTTTTGGAATTAAAAAACGCACCACCTTTTCGCGAGGAAATAACGCAATCATTATATTAATCAGCATATCAACTTACTTGGTCCCAGGTGATACAAAATAGCATAATATCTGTCAAAGAGCGCTGTAGATCCCCAGTTCACAATGCTGTTTAACGACGGAGCCGTAGCAAATATCAGATGTAAAGTAGCGTCGAATGCGGGGTCACCCTTGTAACTAATCATATTGGCACTGGCGCTGTACCTAAAACGATGATTAGTGATTGCTATACATGTTAAAATATCATTAAAATACTAAGTATAAACACCAAAGTAAATAACGGGTAAATATTAAATTTTCTGAAGATAGTAATCTCTTAAAAATATGGGAACTATTTAAAAACTGTATTATAGTCAAAGTTTGCGTTACATTGCACGTAAGTAACTAACTAACTAACTAACTAACTATCCAACTAACTAAATAACTAACTTACTTACTAACTTACCTTTTTAACTAACTCACTAACTAAATAACTAAATAACTCACTCACTCACTCACTCAACTCACTCACTAACTAGTTAACTATTATGTAATATTTACTATTCAAATGAAATGATACACGAAAGAGGAGATCAGCTTGCAATACCATAAAAATAAATCATGCAGAAAATGCGAGTATTTGTCTCACAAATTTAAAATATATCATATATAGAGCTCTATACATAATATGACATTTTCATTTTGACCATCAAATATCGCAAACATGTCGGATTGAACTCGGAATGTTGCCAGTATTCGTGAAATTGCATGCGGATAAGAACTGACTGATAGACTAACAAACAGAAAGACGAAGAAAGTTTTAGACGCTTAATATGTAAACATTCTCCTTATTAACGACTTCCAAATCTGCCATCACTATAACCAAAGTACTTACCAGCCAACAACATCCCCAGTTTGAACTCTGATTCTGTTGGCAATAGGCACGGTATAAAATTGGTCACCAGCTGAAATAAACATCGCTAAACTATAACACGGCTGTGTGGAGTACAGTATATCGTTAAACATGAAATAATGGTCCCATGATTTTGAAAGGAAACACCACAAAATCGAGATTCTTCCAATAATTGAACAATATAGATTGTCACAGTTCATGGCAAATAATTGGTGCTTTTCCCCTTTAACACTGATTGATATATTATCTCAAAGATAACGTCATCTTTTCATCACTTTTTTCACTATGGAATGTATCTCTCCCCCCCCCCCCTCTCTCTCTCTCTCTCTCTCTCTCTCTCTCTCTCTCTCTCTCTCTCTCTGTACAAATACATTATGTAAATTACATGGTAATTTCAACCGCACAATATTTGTAAAATCCCACAAGTTCGGATTGATTAAATACATTGCAGTGTGTGATTTGTGTAGAATAAAATAGATAGGTAGACGTATCATTGATTCATAATCAAAATTATATCTTTTCTCGAATTCGAATGTGTATGGATGGGAAACTAGTCAGGAAAACATTGGCGAAAATACAAATTTTACATAAGAGAAAATAAATTTATTCTAAACATTATGTACCCATTAATGACCTTGTAATTAGTTTTGTTAATTATAGAACTACACACAACAATGTCTCTGCCAAAAAAGCAAGTGACGAACACATTGAAGAAAAGCGTTTATTACTTCCACTAATGTCCACCTCCCAAATTAGTTGGTAGCTAGAGACAGAGGTTGGTCTCCATACTTGAGCCTTTGTACTGCCTCCTGGGTTTTCGTGGAAGAAGTTAATGTGACTGACATAACCACAACACGGTGCTGTATAAGTTGGCATCGTCGATGGAACAACGTAACCTGAACCTTAAAAATAAACTTAATTCCAATAGACAGGTCACATCTAGGATGATGAAATCAGAATATTTTATGAAATGTTAATCGTTTCGTGTCTTTACTTGCACGCATAAATTAATGACATTCCGAAAGGATCGTGAAACATCAATTTTTTAACTCTGAAATTATTTTATTTTTATAATGTGTTCTTGTGGCTGTATCTAGAAACGGAATCTAGTATGTTTAAATGGCCATTTTTTGTCATTCATTATGGACATAAGGTAAGTTAAGCTCTGAAACTTAAGGTTATCACAGGTGTCAGCTCCTTAGAATCTAGATTAATTAAATTAACTACTGATATATGCTCTCTATTCATTACACATAATTAATAATTAATTTACGCATAATCACATTATTTGATTGGCTGTAAGATAAAGTATAGTATGCTCAAGGTTTAAAATGTATACTTAGTCACCTTTCTCTATCGCGTTATTTCATTTCCTTGACGCTACAACGTTTCTATTTTCTTTCTGCAAATTATAAATAATCACGCCTAGCCTTAACTATTTGATTTTAAAAAATGCATTGCCTCAGGAATTATCGTAGCGGACAGTGTTATATACGCATTTATGTTCTATCGATTGCAGCGTTGAATATAAAATAAATTTAATTTCATTAAGTTCAGTTAAGCTACTTGATACTTTGCGAGAGAGAAAAAAAGACTCCGAATGCACATACGAATGAATACGTACATGACGCCTGAGGTTTGCGTCAAAAGTTAATATGTATACTCGTAATGGAATATAAATTGACGTCATGTGGTGTTTCCATTTTCCACAATTAAATGCAATTCCTGCAGCTCAAACTATTTTGTGTCATGAAATCTTTTAAACTTCTTCTAGAACACTTTTCATTATTCGTGATTGCACTCCTTTTACCTGTAGCTAATTAACGTTCTCACAAAGTATAAACGAAAACGCCAAACCTAAACTCTGTTATACAGGAATGCGTTTCCTAAAACTTTTCTTGGTGGACACTATGCAAGGAAAACAATTATACTGGAATGTTTATATAAGTTACCTTAATATAAAAAGTGTACGCGTGCACGTTTGCTAAAAACTGCTTCAAGTACAAACAAATGCACACGTTAAAACAGAATGGTTCAAATCTTAATGCGAATACATGTAATAAAATGTAACCTGACGTAACCTTTATATTTATCAAAATTTAATTCTAATTTTGTCATGAGAACTTTCAAACGTTTTGAATCATAGCTTTTTCTTTCATTTCCAATATCAAAGCAAAGTGTTCTTAAGTCCTGATACTGATAAAACGTCGGCAAAATCTTTGCTCAGACGAAAAGACCGAGCATATTGATTTGTGTGAGAAATAAAGTTTTGATTGCAAGTATTGATTTTGTAATTGAAATGTTAGGTAGACCAAGTTAAAAAGGGGATTAGATATTTTTTAATAAATATTCAACCAATTTCAGCTTAGCCCATCAAACTAATACGGTACGTGGAGGATGGTCATTGGTCATTGGCCGTCATCACTGTAGACAATATCACGTAAATTCAGATCAAAAGTCTTTGCCCATTCCAACTCGGAATTAAGTAACAGTTAAAAGAGATTTAGTAGATAAAATTGTCAGAAATAACAAGATAAATTGCGAGAAAGCAGTTACGAAGGTCGTTTGTAAAAATACCTGCTGGCTGTTCATCCGAATATTTCCCGACTGAAGTTGGGGTACCCCCGAATGGATACCCCATCGTTTCAATTCCAGTACATCCTTGAAAGAAATTATATTTGCAGACAATTTGGTGCTAATGACACAATACAGATAAATGAATTATAGCAGGCATAACATTTAAAAGCAAATGAAGCAAGTATCATCTGAGTTTTTTTTCTAAGAGAAGAATTCATAAATTGTTTTCTCTCACTTTCATACACACACACGCACACACACTCATAGACAGACACACACACAATATACTAGTAATTCCTGATTAAATAATTTCAAAATGCGTTCATAATGCAAACTTCTAAAGAAAAGCTGATACTTTAAATTATATTAATTAAATATTTCCGTCATACTAAAACCTATATACGCGTAGGGATACAATTACCCATGTGTATACCTTCAAAACAAAAATCCCGCCTAGTGAGCCTTTCTTGTTTACATCCAGTAATACATATGGGTCGACAGTGAAAACGGATTTAGGATTAAGTTTGCCAGTTCTTACAAGTTTGCTTGTAATATAATGTGCTACATGTAACCGTATCTCGATATCACCCTTCATCAATCAATCTATATTTACTTGTGTTCTCCTCTGAAGTTTTCTCATTTGCTCAATCGCTCTCTATTTGGCTGACAAATGATGAGTTGTGTGTTTTTGAATATTAAATCTTTGAGTCAAACCTTGCAAAATCCCATTTGCTTTTCTCGGTCATTTAATACGTGGTACATGGTAATTTACATTTTATTCGTTTGTTAAAGTGATCGTGGCATTCTATTATATGTATAGCTTCTAAGCATAAACACAACATGTGTACCTATAAGATGTTTAACTTTTGCATGGTTAATGGGATTATAATTTTCAATCATCTTTGTAAATATTCCTTGACATAGTGTGATCACATCTTTTACATTTAGCACCGTGACATGTTATATATAAAACGTCTTTGATATTGAGAGAATATGTTCCATCCGTCCAGATTATAACATATAAGAATAGATAATAAATATTAAAGTCTATTTAAAAGTCTATTTAAATATTAAGTTATGTTCATGGAAAATATATTTATATTTAAGAAACAAACACTACAGCCATCTTATCAAGCATTACATTGTAATGCAATATATGGTTAGTGACATGATGGTGCCAACTCATGTAACATTTTTATTGAGCTTTTCTTGGACTCTCTCTCTCTCTCTCTCTCTCTCTCTCTCTCTCTCTCTCTCTCTCACGTGCTTATTATTTATTTGTTTTATGTATACTGGGTCAATGGCCTACATCAATGAAGACTATCACTATACCCTTGCGCTAGGTATTTATTTTATACGCTTATCAAGCTTGTGCTTTTTCTTTTCAATCTTCCTTGATTTATTAAAGCTTGTTTTATCTTTGACATATCCAGTACAATTATTTCTAAAACCTTATTCGTTGATACATGTTTAAATGTATATTAAACAAAATTCGAACACAGCATCGCTTTTCCGCTTGTAATGGTGACATTTAATAATTACTTTTCCACAAACTTTGGTCGTGCCTATGAAGAATAATATCATCTAATTTGTCAGTTTTTACCGCACTGTCTGTACATCTAATTCGTCAGGGTTTACCGCACTGTCTGTACATCTAATTTGTCAGGGTTTGCCGCACTGTCTGTACTTTACGTTAGGTGAACACCATTTCATTTATATATCAGACGAAATTTAAATACAAAATTAATAATTTTTATCAACACTAGATACTAGTTTCTTGCTGAATTTGCCATCCTGGAATCGTTTATATTAAGCCGACACCCCCTAATCTCTCATACACTTTTTATGTGGTTTTGCGTTACATATGTGTTTTATCGTTACATATGTGTTTATCATTACATGTGTTTTATCGTTACATATGTGTTTAATCATTACATGTGTTTTATCGTTACATATGTGTTTAATCATCACATATTTGTTTATCGCTACATATGTGTTTATCGTTACATATGTGTTTAATCATTACATATTATATGTGTTTTATCGTGACATATGTGTTTCATCGTTACATATGTGTTTAATGGCTACATATGTGTTTAATCGTTACATATATGTTGTATCGTTAGATATGTGTTTAATCATTACATATGTGTTGTATCGTTAGATATGTGTTTTATCGTTACATATGTGATAATTCACATAACCAATTACATTCAGATTATATATGAAATTAATTAGTTTGCCTCTGAAATCAAGAATAGATCAGTGTAGGAATCTCTCCTATTATACCTTTACTATGTTACTTTCCCACGGATAATTTCTTTATCAAACGAACGATTTCATTATGAAGACGGCAAAAATGTATATAAAAACTTCAATACTTATTTTAATATTTTGACTACATTTCAATACATTCTTCGTCAACTTGGTCTTAATTATCACTCTAAATTGAGAAGAACATTTGTTTTTCTTTCATGTTTGTCCTCAAATAATTCCCTTTGGGTTTCTAGGTATGATAATCAAGCCTAGTCTTTATGGGAATAAATGTCTCACTCGCTTACAAACATATTTTCGTTGTTTCGCCGCACACATGTGGTGGGTACTCTAGTCATCTGTAAACTTTTTATTGAAATATATGTCAGCCTATGACCGTTTCTGTTGCGATTTCTTATTTATATATTTTTTTCTTCATACTTTATGGATTTATTAGGTGTTTATAAAAAAGTACTGATTGTGCTTTATTAATCATATTCGTATAATACTTTCAACCAATATCAAATATTGCAATAGGCAAACATTCTTCAGATCCATAATTGTATTACAATTATCTCTCTCTCTCTCTCTCTCTCTCTCTCTCTCTCTCTCTCTCTCTCTCTCATTTCTATACGTGTGCAGCTTCGTAGTGAGAAAAGCAAAAATAGTTGAGCATATGTTAAGAGTCTTACACATACTAAAGAAGAGTGTATTTAAATATTTTTCTTTTTTGACATCATACAAAGAGATTGTCTTGACATGTGTCAGAAAACGTATTATGATGCATTTGTTAATCATTTCGATATATTGCATATGTTTGACTTATACATTTAACTTTGCTCGCAATTAGGAGAAAATTAGAGCGCTCAAATTTAAACATAGTGATTGTATTCACCGATATGCAAAAGTTCTACAAATAAACTACAGTTAAACGAAAATTAGTTTTTCATCTGATTTTGTGTTACGAAACATTTTTGTTAAACAACAGCCTCGTTTTGTAGAAAGGATTATTATGATAGCTTGATAAAAGCAATTTTTAGGGGTTTTTTTTGTTGTATTTTGATCATTTGTTTTGTTCGTCAAATGACTTTAATGATATCAATGAATAAAATAATATCTATCTTTAATAAAGTTTCAGGCTTTCCATACGCTTTCGGGAAATGAAAACTAATATATACAACTTCATTTTGCTAATCTAAAATCTGATAAACATTGCACTAAAACTACTAAATTAACCAAGTACACGAACAATATGAAAAATACATAATAATAACTCTAGGAACTAAAATAGAACCGTTTACTATTACTAAATCTACCAACGCAACAAAACTTAATAACGCATATAATTATGCTATTTTTGAATGGATTCCTAACAAATACATACAAAATTAATATCTGTCTTACAGTATTATTATTCACCAAATCCTTTTTGCTTGGTTAGTCTCAATTGATATTGCTGAGAAATGTTGTAATGTTAATATACACACACATATATATATATACTTTTACAACAATTTTGATGTGATTTTATAAAGAAAAAATGATTATAGTCACCATATCCACTTGCTCCTTTAAATACAATAAAGAGACAAATTGTTCCTATTAGGGTGAAATATCGCTTCTTCATTCCAATCATGGACATAGAAGTCGACATCGCTGGTTAAGCATACGTATGTAAATTTATTCTTGTTCAATTTACATTAGTACTGTATCATATATATATATATATATATATATATATATATATATATATATATATATATATATATATATATATATATATATATAGACTGTTACGTTATTAAATGCAGTATAGAGCTCCTTTAAGAATTTACAGCTATGGAAATAATATTGAATACAAATATGACGTAAAAAGGAAATAATGCTTGGACATCTATTATCGCCGATAAACGTCCTGAGTACCTACGTAACCAGAAAGGTTGATTTGTATCACAGTAGGTACTCTTATGACAACGATCTCGAGAGGCATCTTATGACAACGATCTCGAGAGGCAAAGTACGTCTCTAACATAATTAAAAGGTATATCGATAACGAGAGCATTTCATCGCTTTTGAGTCAAGATTTGCATGAAGGACGCAGTGTTATAAAGCAGACAAACGTTCCTTATGATATTCTGAAGAATAGTTTTATATTGTGTTGCTTTGCTTTTATCGTTAATGATCCCATAACTTTAAATATTCATTGATTTAGCCTTTTGAAATGGAACCTCTCCTAACGTATTTTGTCGATTCATAACAGTTTTGAAAGCGATTAGTAGTAAACAGTTTGGACAATTACAAATCAAAGCCATTTTTAAAGAATGGATGCATCATGCAAGCTAAAGACAAGTGTATGTAGACGTTAGAACGTGAACTTGATTGGGCTAGATTTGAAAATTATAGTAACATACATCTTTGGCAAAATTAAATGCTTTAAAAGAGACAGTAACCAATACAGACAGCAATTATGTACGGTCCACATTATAATAATTACATTTTTGAAGAAATCATTTACACACATACGTGATACAATATGGTTCTCAGAGAAACATGTTTTACTTGGAGTGACTGATATACAAACATATTCACTACATATCGTGCAATCTGGATACATTGCCGGTATACAGTTGTGACATTGTTTCAATGTTCCTTATGATATTCTGGAGAATAGTTTTATATTGTGTTGCTTTGCTTTTATCATTAATGATCCCATAACTTTAAAGGTTCATTGATTTAACATTTTGAAATGAAACCTCTCCTAACGTATTTTGTCGATTCATAACAGTTTTGAAAGCGATTAGCAGCTAAAGCTAAAGACAAGTGTATGTAGACCTCCTCTTCCAATGCCGACATTCTAACCACTTAGACCATAACTATCCGTATTTCTACAAACTACCAACACTTGACTTGATAGTCCCTGCACCTGTAGAAACTATTACATTTTGACTTGGTAGCACTTGAAACTATCAAACTTTGTCTTGCTAACCCCTGTACTTGTAGATACAATCAACGTTCGACTTGGTAGCACCTAGACTTGTAGAAAGTATCAACCTTTATATTGATATCCCCTGTTCTTGCAGAGAATAATATCAACATTTTTTTTGGTACCCCCTGCACTTGTAGGGCTATAATCATTTGTTTTGGTAGCCCGTCTGATTTTCGAGGTTATACACATTTGACTTGGTAACCCTTGTATTGGTAGAAACTATAAATGTCTGACTTACTAGCCTCTATACATGTAGTAAATGTAAACATCTGACTTGGTATTATTACAACTCTTTGACCTTAAACTAAATAATATAAAATAATGTGAAGTAACGAGCCATCTAAAATTCAACAAACAATTTATTTCTCTAAAATATAAAGTGAAAAACTTATAAGAGGAACTTACGGTATTGTGAATTAAATCCCAAAATAATACTTGAATTACAGACACAGATCCCATTGAAAACATATCTTAATACACTTTAGTGTAAGTCCCAATTAAACCCAACCATGAAAGTATTGACGTGCCTGTGATGACACGTACAGTGTTTGTGTACCAACAGTCTCTTTTGGATAACAATCCAAGAATTATATCTTTATCTGAAATTTTACTATAACTTTCAGTCTATATTTCCAAGTATGAAGCGTTGTATGTTTGTTTTTTTTTTTTTTTTTTTTTTTTTTTTACTTTTAAGAGAAGACATTAAAAGAATAAAACTTGTACCTAATGAAACATAACCTTCTAGAAGTCACCTAATGCTACAAAATAAAATCTTTATAGTTAGAAACCGGTTACTAATACAATAATGTAGGAAATGTAATCGGCCAGGTAAGCCATGTAAATGTATAGGGGAATTCCAATAACATAGACTCAGAATCAAATAAATGTATACTTCTATTAATAATGATCCTAATAACAAATCCGTACCAAAACATCAATGTTTAACTATGTATTAGTTGTTTACAAAATAAACCGAAAATCAATAATTCAGATCAAGTAGAAAACGAATTCGATAATAGTGACAAGAATAAGGTCTTCTCAGCACTGCTGCATATTCAGAAAAATGATATTAAAGCATTGTTTTACTTCTTTGCTAACAGATTTCAACAGGGCATACTTTCTGTTTGAGCCTTCTACCAAACTGATTCGTGCATTAGACGCCATCAATCTGGAAGCAAAATCAACAAGTATGTTGTCATTTGTTAGAAACAATTCGAAACAAAGTGTCACTATGATTGTTTAAACAGCAGGTCAGTTAATAAAAGACATAAATTATATGCCACAGAAAAATAAATGTTTTTGAAAAGTATAAAGCAGCGTTGTTACAACTGGCATATCAAAGATCCGATGCTCTAGTAAAAAGCTGATTGGTTTGAAAACTGATTAAATGGATGTCATTATTCGTTAAAAGTTTGAACTGAGCTCATAATGCCGAAGCCAATTAAGAGAGAGAGAGAGAGAGAGAGAGAGAGAGAGAGAGAGAGAGAGCTTTTCTAATCTCATCAATACAACATATTCACAATCTAAGCATGAAAAAGAAAACATCAATAGTAAATGTAAGACGAAAACTAACATCTTATGCTTTGAAGGTATTATTTACCACCACTAAGATACCTACATATTCTACACATTGTATGGTTGGTAATCATTTCTCCTGCCTATTCCTTTCCTTCCTCTTTTTTCCTCATCATCTTCATAATCATCGAATTTCTTCTTATTCATATTTTTCTTCTTTCTTTATTTTTTCCTATTTGTGTTAAATTTTGTATTAGTTCTGAGGTAAGACGAGCTATGCTAGCTTAAGAGTTCCTACTTAATCTGGCCAAAAGAGAACTAAGCATTTAAAAAGCTAATTCGATCGTGTGAAAACTCAATTATCTATACTTACGGTGGCTGTTAGAAACTACTAAGAACTTTGTAGAATTGATCTCGCTGAGGTTTTTCACCATCTGTATGAAACCGGAGCGAACTTTCTTGACAGTGATGTAGACGGTTACAACTTTCGTCTAAATCCGATACTTGCCTAACAAGAAAAATAATGCTCAATGAAAATATTGTTACGCATACATGTTCTTAAACTAAGTAACAGAAAAGAGCGAAAACCAACAAGTTTTGTAAAATTCAAGAAATATTAGAAACCAAGTGCGAATATTGAAAGAACTTATCACAAGCCCACATGTATATTATTCCAACAAAGTTGTAGTGGTTTTCAAATTAAATTCCAATATTAAATGCGACAGTGTTCCTGTTTCATCTGATATACAAGTGTGTCACTCTCTTGTAGTGTGACGATGTGCTTACATTCTTTCGATGTATGACAAGCAGATAATCCAAATATGTTTTGTCTGTAATCACTATAATTCCAAAATTTATATTCAGTCTATGATGAACACTTTGTATTTCCAGTGAATAATATATTTCACAAATAGTTCCACCCATATTAAATACTGATCACAGTTATGAGACTGGTTTTGTTTTATATTTTAAATGAAACAATCAGCAATTGCTTAAGAAACATAGATTATACGTTCCCCTACTTGATCTATGAAGCAATTACCATTTTCTTTAAATACTATTGAATCTGACATTCTAGAACATTTTAAGCTGTCAACAAAAGCATTAACATATTTACCTCCATTGATAATGATTCTAATATTTAACCCATAGTTAAAGAAACATTAAATATGCATTGTTTTGTTAACAATGACCAGATCAATGACCGCACGCAATTCGCTAAAAAAATGTTTTCTTTTCTTGCCTCTTGTACCCATTCTCTTTAGTTCAATAATCATTGTTTACCCTGTGGAAGAAAATTTACATCGTTACATCCTGCCTATGCATGTGATGCGTTATATAGTCTGAAGAGGGATTATAACCTTCCTTGATATGTTTATTGCCAATACTAGTATTATGTTTGTATTTGGAAAGACAAAAACGCGAAACCATTAGTATGTCGCAATATGTAAAATCAAGAGTATTTCATGTTGACACCACAAATATATTGGTGTTACCTTCCGTAGTGTATAATTAATGTCTGATAAAAAGGTTAAGACATGGTTTTTGTTATATTATTATTCTTATTTTGTACATCACTTGATACCAAGCCTATGTGTACTAGATGACGGTCAGTAATTTATCTATAAATCATTTGATGTCTCACACCAATGCTGCCGTGAATCTTTATCGGTGGCCCATCGATACATGTTTGAATTTGATTTACATTCAGAAACACATTACGTATAGTTAGGTGTAATTACAAATTAATTTGTTTTCTTTGATTAGGTTATGATTAGGTTATGAGATATCGCGACATGACAAGACACAAAAAAAAAAACAACTAAGAAATATAACAAGGAAGAAACAAAACGAAAACTAGTCTACTATTCAAAAGCTTTTACTGAGTTCAGGATTTCGAGACAAATTCATTTTATAAAAATTCTTGGGTAAAAACCATAAAATTCCATTTCTTTTTATGGCAAAGAATCAGACTACATTCAATTCACATTGTCTTTCCGCTACTACGTCGTAAACTCTTTTTTCTCAGGACTTTAAAAATAACTTAACAAATAATTTCTTATCTTAAATTTATCGCTAATATATTAATTAAAGAACAGTTTGTTTTTCATGGCATGTATTATAAACTAAATCTGGAAGATAAGCTAGAAAAAAAGACAAAATTTGTAAGAAAAATTGCAAAAATAATTTAAATTTTTTATTTTTAAAAATTACAACTCTCCTATATAGTATGAATTTTTAAAATCTCTTTTTACTCAGCATTATTGGCATAAAGCAAAACTGTTTTAGTTATTCAAGAAAGGACAAACTCGTAGATTATTGAAAAGTCAGAATGTCTTTACAATGAAGAATTAGGAATTATGTTGGTTTTTTTTAAAAATAATAGTTCATTTTTGTCTCTTTGTATAGTAAACAATAGTTGCATTGATTGAAATAATATTCCTTTGCCAACCTTTTGCACATATACACATTTACTGGTCAAAATTATATTTAATTATCTATACTGAATTGGTTTCGTGTTTCTAAGAAAACAGCCGAACTTATAAAATCAGGAATACATTTTAACTCATACATATAAGTTGATAAAACCAAGCAATCGTCATAGGAAATGAAAAAAGTAAGCTTTGATAATATAAAGAGAAATAATAATAATAATAATAATAATAATAATAATAATAATAAATAATAATAAATGGAATAACATGGTTATAAAATAGACAGGCAATCTACACTAGACCGCTGGAAGGATATAATGTGATGTACATCGTCCATAATCTTTTCTTTCCCATCCATGACACTTAGTCGAGTACGCTGTAAAAATAGAATACAGTATATAAATGTATGTATATATATATATATATATATATATATATATATATATATATATATATATATATATATATATATATATAAGGATAGATAGAATATTGTTATGAGTACGCGCAAGAACGACTGTATATATTGTATATATGCACATTTTAGCACATTTTAGCATCTTTCTTTCAACACTTGGTTATATATTTGTATGATACATACCAAAAAATAGGAGAAAAGAAACTCAAATACTGTCAAGGCGTCGAGTATTCATAAATCATTACACGATGCTATATGTACGTATGTATGTATGTATGTATGTATGTATGTATGTATGTATGTATGTATGTATGTATGTATGTATGATTACGTTTAGTTCCGCTCGCCACAAATTCATATACTAATATATTAAACAAATACTATGACACACTAGTACAAATGCATATACTAATATTAGCGCTAATACTAATATCAATATTATTTCCAATATTAATTTTAATATGAATGAGTTTACCAACAGCACTACTAAATAGGATGTTGCTGGTTTTCATTCTTTCTTTATTATTGGAGATCAAGACATAATGAGATGAATAAGACGATCTCTTATTTATACAAATAAGAATAACTTTGAGTAGATCATAATGCACACAATACATCGGAAGAAAATAAAGATATCTTCAAAAAACTATTATCTTATTTCAAATCCTTTTTAAAAAGCAATTTTAGTTGTAAAAGAAATATCAGTGTGTACTTTTTAAAATACAATACAATGTTTAATAAATAATTATTTTGTATATTACTTGTGTATTCTGTACTTGTTTTATAAGACATATTATATGCAACATGTATTAACACTATTTACGCCTGACTTAAACGAATAATAGTTACCCTTGTATGGTTCTAGTGGCCTTGGGTGAGGTGGCGGTGTCGGTGACCGTGACAGATGTGGGGCAGCGCGTGGGATTGGCGGCATTTTACGTTTTCTCTCTGAAAAAAACAAAACGGGTGAATTTAAAGGTGATCGGTTTGTTTTGTTAAGGTGAATTAATACTCAAATATAATTGCGATTCGACATAACACTGAAATATTGTTACAATCGGTTTAATATAACGTATTATATTTAAAAATTATGACCACGTCTTGACTTTAAAATGAATATAACTACAGTTGAACATAACACCAAAATTTTGTTACAGTGATCATGCATGTATACAAGCATGCATGTATACAACTTTCTTGTTGCATATTTAATTGAATTTGTGTATATAATAATTAAAACACTTTAATTACTGTAGATATTACTCTACCTTAGTGTTTCGAAGGACAATATTGGTGTTCACAAAACGTATTGACATGAACTACCGTCACAAATCTTGATGTTCTCTTATATATAACCCCATCATTTGTTACTGTTTTGAAGAAAAAAAATGAAATCACATATTATCTAATAAACTTTCAATGCACATATCCAATACTACGTTCATGACAATGACCATCATTTAATAAAAATAATTTATATTCAAGTTTTTCTTGTATGTTTTGCAGCATTGAAATTTTCATTTTCATTTTAATATTTTGTCTTTTTTTATTGGAAGAGAGCCTGTCATCTTAACATATGTAATATTGTTCTATTAATGATTGCGTTGTTAGTAAAGCTTTTCAAATAATCATTGTATTCCTTATAGAAAAAAATGAATTGAACAAGCTGTCTTAAAATTTGTTCATGAAAGATGGATGTTGTAAGGAGGTCAGAAGAGATGACAGTTAAGGCCAATGAATCAGTGGCAGTTGGCTTTTCTAAAAAAAAATGCTTTCTGCTCTCATTGTTTTTAATTACCGGTAGTTACTATGGTTACCATATGTAAACTAATCATCTCTGGAATATATATACATGTGATGTTAATATTATGTTCTGTGTCAAGCATAGATATATTGTGGTGGACTCTTTTTGTCTGTCCGTATCCCCATGTATCTATCATACGACATCTTCTAATCTACAGGACAGATATTTCCTGAGACTTGTACATTAAATTCTCTAACTTTATAATATATCAAGAGAGAGAGAGAGAGAGAGAGAGAGAGAGAGAGAGAGAGAGAGAGACTGATACAGAGACAGACAGACAGACAGACAAACAAACAGAGAGAGCATCATTATGATTGTGTATTTACTTTTTTCTTTTCTATTTTAGACTTACAAAAGACATTTCAAGGGGCTCTCAAGTAAAATCTAAATCATCACTTAATGAATTAATTGTAAATTTGACATGGCACCCGATTCTGAAGAAATAACTTGTGGCATACAGAAGGCCATTGTGACTTTCTGTATGGAAGCGTATTCCTCTGTCACTGATTTGGAGATTGATGGCATTATATGTCTTAGGGAAACAAAACATAAGCAGTATGAAGTGGTCAAAATTCACAACACGTTCATAAAACCAGATCTTGGAAATGCAACTATAGATAGCTTTTGAAATGCAAGCTTTGGAAATACAACTTTAGCTGGCTTTGAGAATCCAAGTTCTGGTAAGCAAACATCATTGACTACTGAAAATAATGCATCTAGCAGCACTACAGTGACGAATGATAGAGACAAAATAACTAGTTTTAGCAGCAAAGAGATGAATGGTCCATTTAGTATTAACAGGAAAGAAATGACTGCAAAAAAATACGAATTCCATGAAGAGAAGCAAAAGCAGTTCTCACAACACTCAAAAGTAGTGTCAGAAGAAGTGATATTAGATTCACCAGTCGGTCAGAATGGTTATCTGTACTCAAGCAAAGTTGCTGACTCAGACAAGCAGGCTCATGATTTAGAGAAGACAGTCACTTCAAAACTAGTTTCATCAATTGGACAAAATATTTATCTAGACCATACGACTGTGAATACAACATTACCAGTGGTAGCGACAGAATGTAAAAGGAAAACAGTGCAATTGGAAAGAAGACCAAGAACAGTTATCCAAGATGATCAGACGATATCAGGTGAATTGCTCATGGAGATTAATATGGCACAGAATGAGGAGGAGAACGAAGCAGAACATGAAAACAGACAAGGAGAAAGAGAAGAGCGGGATAGAACTTTTAGTGAGGAATTCGAAGATGACGGAGATTGCATAATAGTTAAGATTGAGACACAGGATGATGAAAAAAATTCTGATGATGTCATAGCGCTTCGAGAGATTCCCATTTCTGCTGAAAATTTAGCCTTTCATACAACCTCCTTTGACTTCCAGAAGCAGTCAAGCATGATTGGCAAGAATTTAATTCATGGTAGAAAAAGACCTGTATCCAATACATATATTCTTGATACAGATACAAAACAATCTCCTGGCTTGGGATCAGATTTATCTGAAAATGAGACAGTTAACCAGTCAAATGACAGTCTCATACATGATTATAATATTCATGTGGGTTTCCACAGGAATGTATTCTACAGTTCCAATGACAACACGTAGTCTTAGCACGGAGATGTATGATGCTGAACAACTTGCCATCAACTCTGGTATTTATGTACACTCTCTCACTGTAGTCCTTGAAGGCGTACTAGGGAAGCATAGAGATCAAGATGGCGACGAGCTCAAGGACCCATCCTTGCTTGACTCTGTTGATAACTGGGAAAACCTTAGATGTTGCACCTTTGAATCGCACTGTGATGTGCATGTTCGTATGGAAATGACGTGACGACAGCGAGCAGTCGTAGGTGGAAGCCGATCTTCGACTGCTCAGTTCAAACGCCTTCGTCAGGTCTATGAAGGCAATGTAGAGGGGCCTCTGCTGCTTGCAACACATCTCCTGCAACTAGTATAGGGAGAATATCATGTCTGTAGTTGACCTGCCGCCCCGGAAACCACAGTGTTACTCTGGGTAGACGCTGGAGGCTAAGATATGCAAGTGCGTCTAGGCAACATGGGCGAAAACCTTTCGGACGATGATGAGGAGAGAGATGCTCCGATAGTTGTAGAAGTTGCTATGGTCTCCATTGTTTTTGTACCAAGTGATGATGTTGGCGATTTAGGTAGTGTCCCTTTTCCCAGCAGAATAAGAGAAGTATGTGCAGGGGCAGGAACAGTACTGACTTCCTGCTCTTGAGGACTTAAAGCGGATTACCATCGCTTCCATGAGCCTTACTAATACTAGGTGCAGCTTTGCATGCCCGGAGGGCTATTCTCTTTGCCTCAGACACGGGCTCCATCACCTCCCAGTTAGCCTCGTACCAATCGGCATATTTGCGCTCCTTCTTCCCGTAGACAGTGATGGCTGGATTGTACACAGCGTCACAGAGATGTTACCACTTGGAGTCCATGATGTCATCATGTGTAACTTTGGTGAGAGCTTCCTGCAGTTTGCTGATGAACTGCAGTTTCTTTGGGTTGCTTGATTCGCAGTTGTTGATGTTCAGGTTTCCAATATGAAAGCCTGTTTTGGCAACAAATATTGCAAGTTAAACGTTGTAAAGAAATCAAAATTAAATGTTCCATTGGTAAGTATTTGATCATGAAATTGTCCATCAGTTGATGTGTGTTGGGCGATTGCTGTCAGTAAGAGGCCATGCTATTTCACTGTCTGTTGCACATATTTTTATATAAGAATCACATTCCATACTACCACCTTTTCAGGTATAACTTTAAAGAAACCGGGCTAACAAGTGGTTGTCTTTTGTCAACACACACTCACACACATATATGATACCATCTTTTATTATTGGCTTGTCACAATAAATGTTTTTGATCTTGTATTATACTTTCTCATTGTCTTTTGCGATAGCTGCTTCTGTTTGCCAAACGAATGTTATACATTTTAAGAGACCAATAACAGTTGTTGTTACATACTAGTTTAGATTGTGGGGTAATCGCTAATAGAAAACCCCATGTGGAAAGTAGAATTTTTTATAGACTCAGATGAACATATACTATGGACGCGTGGTACCAACTAGTCTTTGGCATCCGTCCGTCTATGAGTGATGCTACAGAGTAAGTTGTTGTTTCGCCTTCTTACTGACTCTCTTTTCAGGGTTCTTGATGGACATATTCACTCAGTTTCGGATGCTTTGTATGCAAATTTGGACCATTTTTGACAACTATAATTTCCAATTTGTACCGATTTTTATATAGGTCGATTTTGACCTGAGCAGTCTGTGGCGTAATTTAATATTTCCTATGGAAGTGTGCTCTGCATTATAAATTCACTGTATGCACCATTTATTGACTTTTGCTAGACTAATTTTTACACCTTATCTGGCCATACTATCGCTGCATTCAAAATTAAAAACGAACTTGAACTACTGAAGGACCCTAACAACTTCAAGTCATTCCAAGCCACACATGCAGGAAACTTTACCCCACTCTTTGTGATGGATGTTGATGTCAATACCATTCAAGACGAAAATTAAAAATGCATAACAAAAGCGAGTGACTGCAGAAAGATGAATTGAGTATTGTACATAACTCTACAAACACCAGTCCACAGAAGACTTAGAGGTGCATGTAGTTACAAACTCCACAAATGAGAATGGTTTCCGGATTCTCAAAGATGAGATTTGGTCAGCAAGAAGAGCACATTAATATGCGAAGGCAGCTGGAATAGTCAACATCCCAGCTGAACTTATCAAGAATGGTGGTGGGTGGGGATCAGTGATAGAACTACTAACAAAAGTCAGCAACAACATCTGTCAGACAGGTGAATGGTCAACACAGTGGACCCAGACACTGATTATGACACTCCCTAAAGGACTCACTCTCCATCTGTGCCAATATTACCGAACTATGAGTTTTATCAGCCATGTTAGTAAGATGATGCTTAAGATATCTTGAACATACGGAAACCACAAGCAGAAGAATTAATTGCTGAAGAAATTGAACGGTTCCGGAGTAGAAAAAGCACCCAGTAACAAATATTCATTGTCAGGGCTCTGTGTGAAAAGTACACACAACATCAACATGACATCCATCATGTGTTTATATATTTCAAAAAGGCCGTTGACAGATTGTGGCATGAGGCATTCTGGGTCACATTGAAGAAGTACAACATAGGTCAAATGTTGAATACCTTCAAGCAGCTGTACTCCAAGGCTACCAGTGCAGTATTTGCTCAAGGCTATGTGGCTTCCAGACTACAGTTGGAGTACGTCAAGGCTATCTCCTGTCACCCACGCTTTTCAACATCTACTTAGAGCGAAGCCCTGGAAAACAACTGTGAGACGGTCATCATTTAGAGCATAACATCACTTTCGCTTTGCAGAGGACATTGATGGGCTGGAAGACAGTGATGACAAGCATGCCACCTTAGTGAAGAACCTGGATGAAACATCTTCCAGATTTAACATGGATATAAGAGTTGAGAAGACATAGTTCAAATATCTTGGTTCCATAATCACCGACGAGGGATCAAGAGCAGATATATTGTCACGAATGTCAAAGCTGAGACCCATCTGGAGAGACAAGAATATCTGTCTGAAAACTACAATTACACTATTGAAAGCACTAGTGATCTCAATCTTTTTGTATTCATGTGAGGTTTGGATACTGACAGAATTACAACGAAGAATCCAGGCACTTGAAATGAGATGCTACTTTGGCATCTCTTATAAGGACCACATCACAAAGGAAGAAGTGCGTAAGACGATTAGGCGCAAAGTACTTCAGTATGAAGACCTCATCACTACCGTCAAAAATAGAAAGCTGAAATGGTATGGCCATGTCACTAGAGCCAACAGATTATCCACAACACTACTGCAGGGCAGCGTCCAGGGTGACAGAAGGAGAGGTAGACTGAGAAGAAAAAGTGGACCGACATTTTTTACAGAATGGATCATGAATATGTTTGCGGAGACATTGGCACGTGATCGAGACAAGTGGAGGGAACTGTTCAGATATTCAGCAGCAGAGTGCCTCGACGACCACATTAGATCAAGAGACTGATGATAATATGATCACGCTGCTAGACATTGCTCAGTTATCTTCATTGAGAACGAATCAGTGCACTGTCTAGACATTAGCTGGAGCAGAAGTACGGAAGTTGGAGACACGACTGCGCACCGAGTGCCGAAGTTACGCGACCTTTGAATGGTCGGGAACGTAGTTCTAGAAACTTCGGATGGGATTGGAACAAAGTCTTTTGATGTAAAATATGTTCACCCGAATTTGTGTCACTTTATTAAATATGTTTCGTTCGATTTATATATGTTATTATGTGCATTTTATTTAGTAAAAAGTTAATCTTCCATGTATAGCTGTATTATTAACATGTCGTAATGTAATGTATAGCGAAGTAGTAATGTTCAAGAATGATGTATATAGTTGTTATGATAAAATCGAAGTGGATGGTGTAATCTGCTACAATGTTGCATCATGATGCAGAATTGAATTTAATAGGGAATAGTGTTACACCTTTTAATTGTTTTGTATTTAAATATATAGTTGTGGAGTGTGAAGAGTTAGACATTGTCGGCCTTGTGCACGTATAATTAGGCCTTTATATTTGTATGTGTCTTTTACAATATGTAAGGTACGAAATCCGTATGAATATTGTTGATATTGATAGTTTACTATATATAGTGAATTAGGGGTATGTTTGTATGTATCAGAAGTCGTGACAGTCTTGTTTGTATAGCCCTTATAGAACAAGCGTGTGTGAAATATTTATATGTGAATCTATGTGTTGACCTGATGATTTAATTGTCATTATGCTGATGAAACTTCCGTGAGAGTGTTAAGTTTACTGTGTTCTAATACGGAGTAACCTCTACCTCCCTTCTAATCCACGGGGAGCTTTACGGGTGGGATCTTACTTCAAATGATGATTAAATAGTAGAATACGTGAAGAGCACATAGAAAAATACTGGAAGTACCGATAAGGAGGCCGGGAAAACGGAAACAAGGGTACCGGAAGTACCGACAAGGAGAGCCTGGAAACAGAAACAAGGGAACAGGGAGTACCGAAAGAAATACAAGGCAGGGGTTAAGATGAAGATAATAGAAGGGAATGAAACTCTCGATTTTAATTTCGCGGGATCAAGTAATTGGAAAGGTTTTGTACTGATTGGAAGCAATTGCATTGAACAATTGTCATGTAATTGTATAATACCGTGATATAGTTTATTACTTTCTTGTACATTTCACCTTATTAATTTTATATTTTAACACCTATACCATCAGCTTTGCTAATTGGGGATTCTGAACTATGTAACCTTTAAACTGATCATACTTCTCAGGGGTTAGTAAAAATTTCGAAAGGGCACGTGACACGTACATTTGGCCAGTTAACATTCTTACCTCTTATCTAATTGTAATTTCATGTTTTTGTTAATTTAGAAGCGTATCTACCTCAAGTCTGTTTGCGTATTTCAGTATATTTACATTTATAGACTAGTAAACAGCACACTATAGCCAACCAATATTTAAATTTTTAGTAATAAGAAAGATTAAATGAGGCAGACAAATGAGGCCATAATACTCAACTTTTCATACATAGAATTCGTTAATTAAGCAGATTAATATGTTAGCGTTACCATATCTGTTTATGGAGTGTTTCAGTCGTAACGATGTATGCTCATAAGACTTATTTTTCATAAATAATTTGGAAGAGAAAGTATTCGATTACAGCTCTTGGCGTCCACAGAATTTTATACATTTTGGGCTGGAGGTAGGGGAATGTAGTGGTCATCTATTAAGCTTCTACGGGTGTAGGCCAAAACATGTTTAGAGTTGATGTGCCCCCCCCCCCCTCCCTTCCACCCTTATGTGCCGGCACCCATGCTCACAGTGATTTACTTTATTATTTTAATGACCTTGTTTCTTTTAGTTTAAAGTATCGCCGTTATTAATTATTTTCCTGATAGGTGCTTCAGCTTCATGTAAGGCATATAATGGAACATGGTTATTGCTCCAACCTCACACCCCCGTGAAAAACACGATACCAGTGATCTACTCTTCTTATTTTCATGACTTTGTTATCTATGATTTAACCCTAATGTTCACGTTATAGTTTCTGTGCATAAATGTACTTGTATGCATGGTATCTTATTGTAACCTGATCGGAATATCCCTGGCTACGTTGTAGCGTCTGTGCAAAATTGACTTGTATGGATGTTATCTCAGTGTAACATGATCGGAATTTCCCTGCCTACGTTTTAAACTTGTCTTGATAATATCAGTAACCTGTGTTTGAGCTTGAATATTAGTGTTATTATTTTACACGTTTTACGATTGTTGTCCTTTGCAGAAAACGTAGAACAAGCTGTAGCATTGAACGATGACAATAATTAGATGACAGCCTCGCCTGCCATAAATTGAATGACCAAAAAACACAGTTGTTTTAGGGATAAGCGCCATTTTTTCAGCACACGATATGCTATACATGGCGGCCAGTATTAATGGTGAAGGGAGAAGCTGGGAAATCCCCGGAAAGAACCACCGACCCACGAGAAGCTACTAGCAAGCTTTCTCTCTCACACACACATCTGAGACTCGAACCCACGCTGACAGAGATGAAAACGCATACAGCGGTTAAAAAAATATATTGCATTGTTTCCTGTGTAAGTTGCCTCACTGTTGTCCGTAATAGAGTTATAATACGGACAACATTGTTTCATAAATATGATCCTGACTCATACGATCGTAAATCCGACAAGGCAATCGGCGATACCTCGGTTCTTTTAGCAAACGGATGAACGTATAGCGTATTATTTAACCGCCGTGCATTACACATTAAAAATACGGTTGATCTTTGCTCACATGCTATCTTGTTCACATTGTTTTCTAGAAATACCTGATATATGAACTCGGTTGCTTGAATAAATGGCAGCACTTAGTACAAATGTTATTTTTTAATTAAAAACAACTGAAAGTCATCAGCCGTATTTCATTTGACAGTTTCTTTTTCACAGACGGAAGGTCCTTACATGTTGAGAATGTTCATAAGAGTACGAGTATTCGCTGTATATTTAAGTCATGTGCACTGGCATTGTTAATATTCGCAACTGAATTGCGGATATTCGCAATTTTCTTCTATGTCACAAACTTCGCAACTTTTTTGCAAATATTCGCAAGTTTTACTCTATGTCACAACGCTAGTGCGCTTCCACGTTTCCTTGACTGAACACGCCGAAAAACAATGGAAAGGGTAAATTGATTTTTAGTGAGACACGATTCTAAAACAGTAATTAATACTATTGTGGTAGAAACACATACGTACTAAGTAAATGACACGTTATTATGTAATATCTATGACGTACGTACGTGATAAGAACACGTACTATGGGATACTAATTAAGAGTAGTACATCACGTGATAGATTATAGCGTTTCGATTGGCTTACTGCAGGGATTTAATGCGTATAGACTCCAGGATACTTTACATTGCTACCGTCATTACACATTTTTCAGTGGGCATTATAAGAGCATCGTGACGGCGTTATAATACGTCATATCAAATCAAGTTTGACACTAATTCTTTCCTTGCCTTCTCCCTCAGGAAATGCTCTAATACAACGTTTTTCGATCTGGTATAGTACCATCGACTTCTTCTCGTGCTCTCTGCACCCACTCAACGTTTTAGAAGAACAACTCTATCAGTAGAAAGCAATTTGATGACAATATACTAATAAGTATGCACGTGATATAGTTAGATATTTATTTGTCATTAGTGGCAGAAATAAACATTCGTACAAATGTCCGTAGTAATTTGATTGATTAAGCTTAGCGTAAATTAACTATAATAAATATTAAATTGTGTCCTTCACAAAAAGAGTGTCTGTTTTATAGTTTGCTGTGCATATACCCATATATTTCTTATTTCAGTAAAGGATGGTGTGGGTGAATGGATGATTTGTGGTTCGGTGTCTTAGTTAAAAATCCAGTTTTGTAAGTTGATTATCTTGTCTTGATTTCACCAAGAGAACCCGAGTCGGAAACAAAATTTACATAATTCTAAATCCACGTCCCCTGAAGTTTGATTTGCTTCTATCGGAGTTACGTCAGGACTGAACATTAAAAAAATTTTTGGTGAAATTTGGGATTTAGTCGAAGAAAACTTTAGGAAATATTGAGTCTAACAACCTGTAGGAATAATATACAAAATCTGCAAGTATATGCCTAATGCATGTGCATTTATCTAAAGTTTCCTTCTTTACGCCTCATGGTTCTAGGTAAGTTCAATTATTAGAACAAGTTCGGCTTTTATGATTCATGACTGTCTCAAGCGGCTCTCTGGTTGAATTTTGATTTATAACATCGATATTTGTTTAGGAATGTGAGAAAAATGTATTATACTTAGCTTTCTTTCTGCTATTAAAGTGTGCACGATGTTGTCAATAGGTCATGAATTAAATCCTTTCAGATATCAGAATTCGTTTTACCTTTTGATAACATTTACCCCTTTCATTTGTAAGATCACTCGCTACTGCATGCCAATATATATCTGTCTGTTAATTGGTCTATACATTTTCAAATGATGAAAGTTAAATAAACAAACAACTAGTTTTATTTATCAAAGATATTTTTATCACAAATTTTAAATCAACAGTAGTGACAAATATCAATCACGGGAATAATACCTAAATATAATAAAATAACCCGATAATTAGCTTACTTGCCTTTACTAGCATTATATAAGTATATGTCAACACTTCGTATTCATTAAACATCATTATATGTCTATGCCAACAATTCATATTCATTATAAATATTATCCAGAATGTTAAGATTAAATCTGACCTAGATTACATTATTATATAAACATTTATGTCACCTCTATCAGACATTGACAAATTAAATTTGAAGATCGCATTCAAGTATGAAAGTATATATATGAAGAAAAATCCAAGTAAAAGAATCCAGCATATAAAAATGGATCAACAGGTTTTCTCTACACGTATTCACGCATTAACATATACGTAACTGTTCATTGAGTGGCAGAATGAGATTTAATTCATATTCAGTTTTGTGGAGGTTTCTTTTTGTTTGTGTATCCTTACGCAAATACAGACAGATAAATCCTAATCTAAATATTGTTTAACACTAATTCTTTCCTTGCCTTCTCCCTCAGGAAAGGTTCGAATACAACGTTTTTCGATGTGATATAGTACCATCGACTTCGTCTCGTGCTCTCTGCACCCACTCAACGTTTTTGCAGAACATCTCTATCAGTTGAAAACAATATGATGACAGTATACTAACAAGTACGTACGTGATGTAGATAAATATTTATTTGTCATTAGTGGCGGAAATACACTTTCCTACAAATATCAGTAGTAATTTGATGTATTAAACTTAGTGTAAATTAGTTATAATAAATACTAAATTGTGTCCTGCATAAAAAGAGTGTCTGTTTAATAGTTTGCTGTGCATATACCCATATTTTTCTTATTTCAATAAAGGATGGTGCATGTGAATGGGAAATTCGTGGTTCGGTGACTTAGTTTAAAAAATCCAGTTTTGTAAGTTGATTATCTTGTCTTGATTTCACGAAGAGAACCCGGGTTTGAAACAAAATTTACATAATTCTTAATCCACGTCCCCTGAAGTTTGATTTGCTTCTATCGGAATTACGTCAGGACTGAACATTAAAATTTTTTTGGTGAAATTTTTGATTTAGTCGAAAAAAACTGAGGGAATAATTGAGATTAACAACCTGTAGGAACAATATACACAGTATGTAAGTATATGCCTAATGCATGTGCATTTATCAAAATTTTCTTTCTTTACGCCTCATGGTTCTAAGTGAGTTCGGTTATTATAAGACGTTCGGCTTGTATGACTCCTGTCTCAAGCGGCTCTCTGGTTGAATAATGATTTATAAACATCGATATTTGTTTTGGAATGTGACAAAAACGTAATTCATTAGCTCTCTTTCTGCTGTTAAAGTGTGCACGATGTTGTCAATAGGTCGTGAATTAAATCCTATCAGATATAAGAAATCGTTTTACCTTCTGATAACATTTTCCCCATTCATTTGTAAGATCACTCGCTAGTGCATGCCAATATATATTTGTGTCTTTTAATTGTTTTATTCATTTTCAAATGATGGAAGTTAAATAAACACACAACTAGTTTTATTTATCAAAGATATTTTCATGACAAATTTTAAATAACAGTAGTGACTAATATCAAACACGCGAATAATAGCTAAATATAGCAACATAACCCGACAAATGGCTTGCCTTTACTAACATTATATAAGTCTATGTCAATACTTCATATTCGTTAAACGTCATTATATAAGTCTATGTCAACACTTATTATTCGTTATAAATATTATCCAGATTGTTCAGATTAAATCTGACCTAGATTTCATGATTAAATAAACTTTTTCGTCAACTCTATCAGACATTGACGAATTTAAGTTGAAGATCGCATTCAAGTAATTTTGATAAGAGTGTTGTACTAACATATCATTGTATGTCCCTTAAACTCTAAATATATGATGATACCTATGGACCGTAGACGAATAATATCGCTGGCTAACGTGAGAATCACGTGATTTACAAGCGCAATGCTAGCTTGTCTGAATTTCATGACTATTTGCATCCATCCACACACACATACAAACACGTATAAATACATACATAACTCCATCCATCCATCTATGCCATTATTGACATATTATCATATTAAGGCATAATTCGTCTGAATCGGGTACTGTTATGGCATATATATATATATATATATATATATATATATATATATATATATATATATATATATATATATATATATATATATATATATGTATGTATGTATGTATGTATGTATGTATGTATGTATGTATGTATGTATGTATGTATGTATGTATGTATGTATGTATGTATGTATGTATGTATGTATGTATGTATGTATGTATGTATGTATGAAGAGAAATCCAAATAACAAAATCCAGCATATGGAATGGATCAACACGTTTACTCAATTCACGCATCAACTTACACCTAACTGTTTATAGAGCGGCATAATGAGATTTAATTCATATTCAGTTTTGTAGAGTTTTATTGTTTGTGTATGCTTACGCAAATACAGACGGATGAATCCTTATCTAAATATTGTTTAGAGCATTCATTATTATTTATTATTACTAATAAGTAATCTATTTTTTTTTTTTGCTTTTTCTTTTTTTTAACATTTATGCTTGAATATGTATTAGAACAGAATAATTAGTAAAAGTAATAAGATTGAAATTTTCTCTAAATTGTATTAAATGTAATTTTCTTCTAAAATTTATTGAGATTGATTTCATTTAATTTTATAAATCACAACTATATACTATTATAATAAAGATTAGGCCCTTATGAGCTAAGGCAAAACTGTCTAGCACCGGAGCGGTTTATCAAGTTAGTTGTTCATGAACTTAGTGTTAGAAGAACAGGAATGTGACTCTAAAACAAATCATCGAACACGAAGAGCTAAATTATTCTTTGTGTAAGTGATTCGGTAAAATAAACTGATATGCCTACTAAACATTTAGTAAGTACATGTGTTGGCTATCTGTATAATCGAAGGAGATATAACCAGAGAGTTAGTAGTACATAAACTGATCATCCGTTTCAATCAGATGATACCAGCAGTACAAATTAAGCACTAAGTAAAAAGTATTCACCACGGGGTAGTCGCTTAAGGAATTCTCTTGGATCTTTGGGTCAGCAAAAGTACACTTGCTATATTCTAGAGGTTATGGACAAATAAATGCAGTACATAAACGGATTGTCCGTTTCAATTAGTTTATACCAGCAGTAGTAGTATACATTAAACAGTAAATAGAAATTGAAAACCATGGGGTAATCCAGGGGTCAGTAAAAGTACCCTCGGTATGTTCGGGAGTTTACAGACAAATAAACAGAGATACTTCTTCATCAATTTAAGAAGGCTGATGTAGCTAATTGAGATTCTGGCGAAACAAAAGAACTGGGCAGCTATATAAAGAGCAGTGATATTACAACGAACCAGCCTTTTCGTCGGAACTCAAAGGAGTCTTGTATCATTACAGGACAGATACTGTCTATTTACAATTTTCTATACTCTATATAAATTTGTAGTGTTCCGATGATATTCTAACATTTGATTATTTTTATACATCTTTACTATTCTTACAAATAATGTATTGGAAAGTTCAATTGTTGTAGAACTTATATTTAATTGTACTTTATCTTCTTTATTATAGTAAAATACGACTTTAGCTACCAACTTCATACTCAGTAATAGTTAATTCAGAAATAAAATGCTCTTTATATGATATAGTTTAATATGATGGCATTTTAGATTAAATTTAGTATCAAAAAACATTTCTACTAAATTATTGCAGTATTAACCTGAAATATTGAATTTTAGATTCTTTAGCTATCGTGAATTTATTCGATATTTAATTACCTGTATTATATTCAGAAAGGCAGAAATCATAGAAATTTATGATGTTGGTAAGTGATGGAATATCGTAGTTTTATATGTATCTCTTATATCTGTAATTTAAGTTTATGTAGATGTTATATACCGAGTATTTCAATAAAGAGCCCTTTCGTCGGAACGAAAAAATGACTTGTATAATTACAGGATCCCTGGACTTCTCGCATTACAATTTCTCCTAAAATTTTACCGTATTTGCTACCGTTTTGAGTGACGATCCTTCTTTTTTGAGAGAGTCTGAGCTCTTCTTTCCTCTGTCCGTATTCTTCCCTCTTATCATGGAAAACAGTTATGCTAAGAGTTTATGGAGAAAAAGCAACATTTTCCATACATACAGGAAAATACACGACACTGTGCTCTGTACTAAACGAACTGGGACTACATTCATCATTACTTACATGTAAACGGAAGCGTAAAAAGAAACGTTGTTTCAAAGCTGGCTGGCAAAGAATAAGAAGAATTCCAGATATCTCCCTTTCGCCTTTTCTGGCTAAACAATTTAAGCAGCAGGAGGGGTGAGCTTCACTTTCCCCCCCCATTTTACAACTTTAGTCCTCCATTCATCAAACGGAGACTTAACAAAAAAATCGCTAACTCTCCGTTTATCATTCTGCGACTTAATGATTTTTTGCAACTTAGTCTTCCACTTAATCTGAACTTAAAAAAAATCGCTAACTTGTATTTTGCTATTTCTAAGACCTAAAAAAAAAACTGCTTCGTTTATGAATAATTATCGATAATTATATTATCATATTATTTGATAATTATCGAATATATTATTAATAATTGTGTTAATTTATCATAAATAATTATTAATAATTTTTTTTGTTGAATAATTTATAATGCCAATAAAATCAACCTCATTAACTTCTGAACAAATTCGAGAAATAGAACAAGCTCGTGGTAGAGATACTATTGCGAATATTGCACAACGATATCATATTGGGATTCCTAGGGTGTATTCTATATGGGGAATACCGTTAAATAGTCGTAAGAAACTGAATATATTAAATAAATTTCTAAATAAAATTGCAGATGAGAATCCAACTATTCCAGGGTCATTAATCCCCTCTGATGGGGTTGTTGATAATACATTACACTCTATCGAGGATACAGAGACTGTCAGTGATAATACCACTGATAATTCAAAAGATGATTATGAGAATGATCTCGAGAATTTAAAAAATACTTATGAGAATGATCTCGAGAATTTAAAAAATACTTATGAGAATGATCTCGAGAATTTACAAAAAGAATTAAAAAAATCTCGAGAAGAAATCCATCAGCTAAAAAAATCTCAAGAAGAAATCCATCAACTGAATTCAAAAATAACAAAAAAAGATAGTATAATCAGCAACCTGGAGCTTATAAATTATAATCTTAATGAAAAATCACAACAACAATTACGTGAGCAACAGCAGTTCCAACAACAATGTGATAAATACCAGAAGCAGATAGAACAGCAACAACAGGATTTTCAGTTGCAACAGAATCAAATAGATAAATTAAAAAAACTATTACATAATCAACATGGAAAATATAAAGAAGAGATAGAACAACTTCAACAACAGTGTGATAAATACCGGCAAGAGATAATCTCTGGTGGTGGAAAATTGACCACTTGTGAAAATTGTACTACTATCGAAAATAGATACATAGAAGAACTGGAATACTATGCTGATGAACTAGCGCGAACACAGAATCAATTAAAAAAATTTCATTATTCCTAACTAAATATTTTATCAAGTCCTACACGATATCTTGTCCGAGGGTCTGATAAATTTATCGTCACAAATCCATGTGGACTTGCCTTGGCAAGACTAAAGAAATTTTTAAATTTATTAAAATCCATATCACCGTCACACCAGTAATTAAAAATATTTTGTAATGTGTATTTTCCAGTACCGTTAAATACGCATACTAAATTGCAATTTTCTCTTATTACACTTGGAATCTGTGCGTATTTTTGAGTTACATATATCACATCTATGTTTTTATGTCTGCCTCTGGAAAATATCATTGCTGGATTTTTTTGTTTTTCCAACATGATATCATCATATACGACTAAATTGTTAATACTTCCGTCAATGGAGTCAATACTAGGTGCCTCTTCGATATCGGTTATAAACTCGATAATATCATCACCGTTAATTTCTCGCGCGGCATCATTAAAATCCTTTAACACTTCATAACATCGCTGATCATCTACACTCGGAGCAATCATATACAACTTATCCCACTTCATCCATCTCGTTATCAAATTAAGTAGCAATTGTGTTTTACCACTTCCAGATGGTCCGATGATAATCGCGCGAATAGAATTTGGTAACATTGCATGGTGTCTAATAGGTTCTCGTCGTTTTGTAGCTGAATAATCAATTACATTCATGTTGTTATATATATAATTATGGATTTATATTGTGTGAAATGTAGGACGCGTACTGGCACAAATGACTTGACGACTATTACAACGAAAAATAATCGATCAGCGCTTTCTGGTAAGTGTGTACAGTGTAATACGAAAAAATTTAGATTTACTTCCCTTGGTCCAACCAAGGTTTTAAAAAAAGAGGAGGTGATATTGCAGCCAAGTTAGCAAAACTCCCAGGAACACCGTGGGCAAAGTATCCAGGAGAAAAGCACCTTCCAGGATATAGTTATTGTGGACCGGGAACACGATTAGATATTAGACTTGATGATCAAAATCTACCCAAACCCGGTGAATATCCAATAAACGCTATTGATAAAGCTTGTCACCTTCATGATGTTGCTTATAAAAGCAGCAATTTACAACATAGACATCTAGCAGATGTGAAATTAATTCATGCATTAAATGCTATTTCTGATAAATCTTTCAAAGAAAAGTTGGCTTTGTGGTTGGTAAAATCTGCTATGAAGGGTAAACTGATGCTTGGAAGTGGTAATTAAAACGCTAGCATTTTAATATGGAATCTATTTATTACTCACCTACTGGCTACTGGAAAGGTTACGCAGCAATTAAAAAACTAGCCGCCGCCGCATCAGTGAAATATAAAACCGCGAAAGATTGGTTATCTAAACAGGCGTTATGGCAAATTTATCTTCCGGGTCCTAAAAAAATTAATTATTCTCATTTTGATGTTTTTGTACCGAATGAAGTTCATCAAGCCGATATATTATTTCTGCCGTATGACAACGGTTACAAATACGCGTTAACCGTAGTTGATATCGCTAGTAGATATAAACAAGCAATACCATTAAAAACAAAGTCGTCAAAAGAAGTCTCCGATGCATTTGAAAAGATTTATCGTAAAGGTCCACTACGTTGGCCAAATCTATTACAAGTTGATCCAGGTAAGGAATTTCAAGGTGTTGTTACATCTACGATGAAAACTCATAATGTCACCATCAGACGAGGGTATACTGCGCTACATCGCGATCAGGCAATTGTAGAGAGATTTAATAGAACTCTCGCTGAGCGATTATTTGGATATCAATACGCAAAAGAATTCATCCAAGAAAAAAGATCCCGTGAATGGGTTAAAAGATTACCAGCTGTGATTACTGCACTGAATAACGAGATTACTAGAACAATTAACATGAAACCTATCAACGCGATTAAGAAAACATCTATAAATAAAATTCCACAAAAAGATAATGTTTTCCAACCAATTCTTGGTAGTAATGTCACTGTTAGGTACTTATACGAACCAGGAGAACTCGAAGGTGGTAAAAAAAGGGCTACTGATCCTATTTGGAGTGTCACTACGCATAGCATATCTACTATAACACGATCAATTGGTAGACCTCCAATCTATAAATTGGATTCAACTGCCCCTCAGCGGGGTTTTACACGTGAACAATTACAAGTGATTCCTAAGGATACTCAATTACCATCACGAAATATTAGTTAGTGTGACGTATCTTTAATGATAACCCTTCTCAATTGATTTATTCGTCTAGCTCTAGATACCGCTAAATAAACCAGATTTGACCACTCAATACGATTATCTATAATCCAAATAGTTGAATCCTCGATAGTTAATCCTTGTGATGAATGTATTGTAGCGGCGTATCCTAGTATCCAAGGTGAATTTTCAATATTTAATGCGTCTTCAACTACATCAATATCTACGTGTACAATTTCATTTAACACTAATTCCTCAATTCCGCCACCTGGAATTTCAACGTCAATATTCTGTTTTCTTGTATCACGTGGTCTGTAACATAACGGTACTTTTTCACTAGGAAATTTCTCTTTGTGTATCTCAAATAATTGTCGTTGAAGATCATCCCGAGTTATTTTTAAACTCGCAAATACTTTATCGGTTGGTTTCCAAGATCTTAAAAATTCATCTTCCATTGTTTCATTAATAACTTCTCTGAGAACTCTACACTGCTCGTAATTAGGTTGTCGTCTTATTCTAGATTTTAAATCTTTTATTTCATTATCTAGTGATCTATAATCTTCCATTACTTCCTCGTAATAATCTACATTAGCCTTCAGCCATTCATGAGGAGATTTTCCGATAAATGGAGGTGGTTGACCGTCATCTCCGCACATAATTATCTTAACATTCTTCGTACGTAACCAACCTAGAAATTGTTTTAATATATCTAATGGTACTGTACAAATTTCATCCCAAAGAATATATCGTGGAATATATTTATTACCCATTCGAGAAGGATCCCATTTATCACCTTTCCACCTAAAGAAACTGTGATAAGTCATAGCTCTTACTCCTCGTTCTCTTAAGGATTTTGCTAATGCGTGAGTATGTGTTAGAACTATTATATCAAGATTTTTATACAATCTTATTACTCTTTCAGTCTTTCCACTCCCGCCACAACCGTTTAAATAAATTATCTTATAGCGAGTTATCGGATCAAATATTGATGGAGCATTAGAAATTTCAGGATTAGAAATGTTAACATTTTTACTGTGGTAACTATCAGGTATTTCAACATCTACATGATGATTATAACAGTGTAATTTTTCTTTCTTAATTCTCCAAGTTCCCCAATTAGAACTACTAGCAGTTCCACCTAAATATGGTGTAACAACATCAATATGTTTCTTATGAAAATACATAGAATCCGTGGCAACTCTTACAGCAATATCTGGAAATCTATTTATCATCGAGAATAAATTAATACTTGTATACGCTAACATTGAAGATCTTAAATGTGTATATTGAACACTTTCCCCGTCTATATAAGTTATAATAGTACCGTATTCTTTTCCATTCGATAAGAAAGCTTTTGTACTCGTTACAAATCTATTAGTGTCAGTAAGATTTTTAATAATAATTTGTTCTTCAATCGGATCAATTACTAATCTAGAAGATGTTCTAGCATTATTAAATCTCCCTCCAACTGTAAATTTTCCTATTATTTTTCTTCCTAAATCTTTTGCTGATTTTTCTCTATCACAATATAATTGTTTAGCGGTTTTAATAATTTGTTCTTCGTCGTATTCCGGGAAATTCTCTTTTACCTTTTCAATTTCTCTATCTAAATCTGGTGTTGGTAACCAAACATCTTTTTGACTTCCATAACTTATTATTGCTTCACTAACTTTTAATACAGTCAACATACCACTATCTAGCATATATCTCAATAATACAATAGGAGTCCATAAATTTTCAGACATATGTTTTCCGAGCCATAAATAACTACAAGGATGTAATCCATCACGGAGTTTAAAGGAAGTAACCTTAGCAAATCCAGGTAAATCAAAATCAGGTAAATCTCCGTTAATGGCAACTCGTGTCATTTCATGTGTTGGGTGTCCAAAACGTTTAAAGTATTCAGAACACTCTCCCATTCCTAAAAACCCTCCTGGATAACTAGCGCTCATATCTGCAGAAATTAAATGACCAATATCGTATTTAGTATTCCACAGTCCTCCATGTCCGTATTCAATACAACTTGATTTCACGTCCTCCAGAAATATTTTCATTGTTTTTCGCCAAGAATTCTTTTCACAGGCATAATGAGCAGCCACGGATGATACCGTAAAAGAGTTAAGTAATATATTTTCATCAAAGTCTTCTACAAAATCTTTTGTAACGTTTCTCATACGATTATTTAATTCTTCAGTTCGATATAATTCTCCATTAGTTTTTACAAATTGGTCAAATCCCATTTCAGGATCTTCGTCACTCTTAAATAACCATACTCCAGTTGGATCATCTTTGTGTACCTTGGCAATAGTATCAAATATATTCCCGTTAAATTCTTTTATATATTTTATATTTTTATTTTTAGGGAATTCAGTAACACCAGAATTCCAGGCGTGCCCGTTGTGATCGATAATTTTAATCGGTGGTAATTTATTTTTTTTATATTTGCAATCTTGTAACACCTCTCCAGTTATTGATTCAACGATAATTGGATATTTTAAGGCTTTTTGTAATTCAGCAACATCACTAATTGTAGCTCCACCTTTTTCTGTCATCCTTTTTCCCCAACTTGTTATCTTTTCTTCTCGCGGTTTCGTTAATCCATTTCCTCGTGAAGAATTTTTAAAATGTTCCATAACTCGTTCTGCAACGCAATTTATCATTGATGATTTTCTCATTGGATACATTCTATCGTGATCAATATCTGTATGAATTCTGTATAACCCGTACATCACAAGAGTTTCGGGATAAGCTCTATTATAATAATGGTTATCAATTCCAACGACCAATCCAGGATTCATATCATTACTGAATATCACATTCCTACCATCTTTCATCACCGGATTATAATTATCTCGGATAACCCATCCAGTTTCATCATCGTATTTTATCCATTTTACTTTACAATAATATATGTAATGATCAAGTAATGATATTATATTCATCGCACGAACTTCATTCATTGTACCGTCATATAGAACTTCTTCATCACTTATTCTAAAAGTGGAATACATGTGTGTGGCTCCATCACGTAGAAATTCTTTCATAGCAAGTTTTCTTAGTTTTTTAAGAGGATGAGGAAGCTTTTTCAAAGATAATCCTGATCTCGCATCAAGTGAAAAATAAGGTTTACTTGATACTGCCATAAATATACAATTATAATATATACAATAGTGTTTTATATTTAAATGAAAAAAAAATAATTAAAATATATATTATATATGGATATGAAATCCGATTCAAACACTCAAAATACGTGTAATTGGTTACCGATCGGTAGTAAAATGAAATGTCAGCGAAACTGCGTCGGAGATTATTGTTATACTCATAATAGAAATATTAAACGCGGAAGTACAGGGCCAAGACCTTGTATCGTATGTGGTATTGGGGTACGAGGTAAGGTTGAATTATGTGCGGCTCATCACTCTGCAAACTATAGAACAATAAAATTATATTACGACACACATCAACATGTAAAACACCGCGGAGATGTTATTCAAACCCCGGAAGATTATCTAAAGAAGTTAAATATACAATTCCAATTAAACAAAGAAATTCCCGTATAATTATATAATGACGAACGAATACCGCACGCATCCGATTTACGTTAACTACGAGGCCTGTCGAGATGGGATTATCCGACACCGACAACGAAGAAAAGAAATTGGTTGTGTTAATAATAAAGGATATTTACTTATCAGTATAAATCTTGGAGGAAAAATAAAATCGTATCAGGTTCACAGATTTATTGTTGAAGTATTTATTGGAGAGATTCCGGCTGGATATGTGGTGGATCATATTGATCGCAATAAGTTAAATAATCGTGTCGATAATTTACGAATAGTTACTCCTAGTGAAAATAATCGTAATAAAAGACCAGATGCGAGTAAAAATCGTATTCCAAGACCAGTTATTGCCTTTTATAATAATGAGATTACAGATTTTCCATCTATCAGTTCCGCTGCTAAGTTTTTTAATATTGATCCAGCATCTGTAAGAGATGGTGCTGAAGGTATATATTCATCATATTCTGATAAATTTGACATTAAAGTCTCATTTTGTTGGGGATAAAAAAAAAAAAATTTATTAAAATGGAAATGCAAGCATTTCTAAGATTAAAAATTCGAAGACAGAAATAAAAAATTCTACGAATTTTTAAAGATTTTCTACATACAACTATTATCAAATTGCTCGGCAAACTGAGCTATATTTTTTTCCTCCTCAAATACATCTCCAATCGTTTTCAATAGTGGATTAAGAAGTTGGCTAAGTTCAATAAGTTCATCTAACACATTATCATTACCAAATTTCTTAAGATAATAAATTATTATATTACGTTGTCGTATCAATGTTTTAATAACACGATACTCTGATCGATAAGTTGGATAATCCTTAGCCCGTGCACACTCAACTTTACGAAATTCATCTACAAGGTAGGTAGCGTTAAAATGTAATATTTTTTTTTGTGCGATTATGGCAGTGATTTCGGGAATTTCGTGAAGATGGTTAAGTTGAATTACAATATCGTCGACGATCGATTTATTCATTATATATATAATATTTTACAGTTTTAATTAAAAAAATAAATTTCTAGGTGGAAAAGTCTACGAGAATTAACATAGGAAATCGACTACTTTACCCTCCGGTTCTATGCTGTAAAGTGATGAAAACATGTCAAAAATGATGTAAAACCAGTGAAAAATGACGTAAAATCATAAAAAAACAGCAAAATTTAACAAAATTTGATAAAAATAAAATAAATTAATATTTATAAAATATTTATAAATGGAAATTACTTTGCAATTTCTGAAAGAATTTCATAATTGAAAACATTAGTGTTTAGAAATATATATATTTCTATAATGGTAGGAGAATCATTAACAACGAGATTAGCTAGAGAAAGACTTAACGCTATCCAGAAAATATTACCTCTTCGTGATCGTGTACGAGAAAAACTTCAACAGCGGCAATTACTTCAGACTGACTTTATAGAGGATACACAACAACTCTTCAAACCTATTGTTAGTGCAACTGAGGGTGTAAAAACAGCTACTGAACGAGCTATTTACGGAGATATCCCGGCTGAGGGGGAACGAACAGAGAGGCCTCTTCTCCCTGTGTTGGAGAAAATAGCAAAACGAACTAAACAAACAAAAAAATCATTAAAAACACTTCCTCAAGATATAGTAACTACTGCAAAACGAGAACGAGAACTTCAGGAAGAAATTGAACGATTAGGTGATGTTGAAATTTCCTCACCACCGCCTGAACCTGAAGAATTTCAAGAAGAAATTCAAGAAGAAGAAGAAACGAGAGCTGTTCCAAAAGGGGACTATCCTCCTGAAAGGATATTTACGGTTGATGCGTTAAATAAAATCAGAAATATCCCAACACTTGCTGGATTAGCTAAATTTACCAACGACAACGTTAAAAAACCGAAGAGAAATGAGCTTTTAATAGACGACACGGCTAAAAAATTTGTAGATGGTTTAGAAGTTTGGGCAAATAAGGTGTTTTTAGCAAACCGCGGGGAAATTAGAATCACAAAAGAAATAAAATCTGATTATAATCAGTTTCTAGCTATGGTAAGGGGAGTCACATCAGCACCACCAGTATACACAGCAGACCCAATCCCTGATGAAATACAAATAATGGCAGAGGCTGATTCTAAGAAGGGTGCAACTGGTACAACTAAAAAAAAGGGTAGTGGTTTAGTTGGTAAAAATCCTATGGATTTTCACGCAAGAGTTGAAAACTCTAGTGTAACATGTCCTGGCAATATTCTTAGCGATATAGCACGATTAGAAGTACTCGTAGGAGGAAAACGAGCCGGGAATAACTCACCAGAAATAATCAATGAAGCCGCTGATATCTGTAGGAGGTTATTTCAAGGTGGTATCATGAATATTGCAACATATAGAGATTTCATTGAAGAGTTAGTAGAAAATCCAAGAGATTTTTATGATTATCATAGCGACTAATTAGATAAATAACAATTTGTAGAATCATTAGTGATTCTGTATATAGAATAATGATCATACACTACAACCATGATAAACCAACCAGCGTCTACGTGGTAAACTCAAGATTACCAACATACCGAGTATACTATGGAGATGGTCTCGGTAATACTATAATGGGATTATTTTCAAGAATGGCTCCAAAAGTTGCTCCATTCGCAAAACAACTATCAATGAAAGCAATTGATGTTATCCGAGATAAAGGTATTAACACTGTTGGCGATCTTGCTAGTAGGGCATTTTCAGCCGCAAGGGATAAACTAACATCTCTAGTTCGTGGAAGAATTTCAAAACCTAGAACCAGAAATGCTAGCATTTCTAACACAAGCGTTTTACCATCTACCACGGTAATGCCGGCTGGGGTTAGTAAAATAATAAATAACGCAGTAGATAAAAAACTACAATCACTAGTGACTTCGTCACTTCAGGATAATATAACAGCAAATATGATAGCCGGAAGTGGGCTTAGAGGGGGGGGCTCGTAGGCGATAAAATCATCATCAGCGTCTGAAATATTTATTTGGAAAGGATTTCCAAATATTATAGTTATTGCAGCGCTTCTTACGGTAGAATTACTTGTTCTAGAATCATTTATTTGAATAGGATTCTCTGTTTTTATGTTTATTTTTAAAATGTCAGGATCAGAATCAGAATCAGAATCACTTATGATTCTAGTATTAGTATTTCTAGTGATAGAATCAGAATCAGAATCAGAATCAGAAATGCTAGCATTTCTAGTGCCAGAATCACTTATGATTCTAGAAACATTAATGTTTCCACTTACATTTTCAGATATTTTCATTATTAAATACACTCAACTAAATAATTAATTTAAAAATTACTATATAATTTTGATTTAGACCATCGGATATATAATAAAAAATGTTCAAACAAAACCCTGATGTTGCATTTGATATGGAAGCCCCAGTACTTAAAGATACCTCTGTACGCGATTATCAATTTTTTGCTTATCATGCAGTACAACCTGATCTTCGTGGAAGAATTGAACTTCAAGTTCATGATACCAGTAAATACTTTTTACCCGCTGAAGCTTTTATTGAAGTCGAAGGTGAACTCGTAACAAATGTTGCAGCTAATACACCATATGCAAATGACCCAACTATCCGAGTTGGTTTTGTTAATAATGGCATCATGGCGTTATTTGAAAGTGCTAGATATCTCATTGATGGAAGAGAAATAGAATCTATTGAACGCGAGGTTGATGTTGCTACGGGAATAATTGGACTAGCAAGATATTCTGATGACTATACTAGATCAGCTGGTCCATCTATGATGTTCTCTAAGGATATTACTGATAACGCTGAGCACGTCCAGTATTCTAGAGTAAAAGCAACACGAGATACTGCAGTTGATCCAGCACCAGCCGGATATGTAAGACCAGCTGCTGAATTTGATGTCATAAATAATATTACTAATTATAACCTAGGATTTGCAACACGAGTAGCAACGTTGCAAGGACAACATCGACGGTTTTCATGTGCTATTCCGCTCCATCACATATTTGGATTTTGCAGAAACGTCAGAAAAGTTATCTATGGAGTAAAGCATACTGTAGCTCTAATGAGAAGGGGTACTGATGATGCTGCAATCTGGCGCGGTGCTGGCGTTGCCGATGGTAAAGTCATTTTATCAAAACTATCACTATGGATGCCAGTGTTGACTCCATCATTGTCAATAGAACCGAAGTTACTGTCATTTATGGATCAAGGAGGAAAGAGATTATTAAGTTGGTTGTCAACATCTACAGATACTATGGATTCTAATATTGATGGTACACTTACATGGCACATGGCATCAAAACAGGGTATTTCAGCTCCACGTCACATATTTGTTGCGCTACAGAATACTGCGCGGTTAAATAATCAAGAACGTTCCCACATGATATTTGATCAAATAGGTGTTAATGAAGTCTCGTTGAAAATAAACGGACAGCAAGAACCATCCGAGGATGTACAACTTGATTATGGAAACAATCATATTGCACGAGTTTATCATCGGTTGTTGTCATATATGGGACGCGATCAAAATGTTGATACTGGTCTACAAATATCACAATTGAATTTTAGAAGTCTGTACCCGATTTATTACTTTTCACTAGAACATCTTGACTTGATGAGACAGTCTGTCGTTGATATACACTTCCGAGCTCGTGTAACCCGTCCTGGTGGTATCTTGAATTATAGAGCAGTTGCTGTCATTCTCAGTGATAAATCAATGATACTTGAGGGTGCTGGTGGACGAATGAGATTCACAGATGCACCAGTTGAAAATCTGTAGATTTTTTAAATCTGTAGTTCGAAATGCGAAGCATTTCTAATTTAGAATCAATCTGTTTTGTATAATGTCTTATAATAATATCAATGTTACATTGACACCTGGTCAGATAAAAAACTTACAATCAAAATCAGCTAAACAATGTGGAACCACAATAAAGCTGAAATTTAATCAAATGAATGGCGGAGGAAATAAATTATCACTAACGAAAACTCAGGTTAATCATTTTAATAAATCAGTGAAAGATAAAAAAGGTGTTCAACTTACTCTTTCTGCAAATGCGATCCGTAATATGGAAAAGACTGGTGGAATATTCCCGTTGTTAGGGTTGATTCCAGGATTGATTGCCGCAGCGGCCCCAGCGGTGGCAAAGGCGGCAGCGTTAGGAGCCATTGGTACAGCGGCTGGAATGGCATTGAAAAAGGCAACTGGAAAGGGGTATAAAAAAAAAGGAAAGGGTCTAAGACTACCAGGAACCCCAACGTCATATGGAAGGGGTCTTCGAATTCCAGGAACGATATAGTTCAGGAATCACAGATTCCCATGTCCAATTTTGATTTAATGGATGCTGCTAAAAAACTCGCGATTAAAAACTTCAGAGGTGTTTTTATGAAAGATCAATTACCAACAAAACCAAATAATATTGAAACTGGTATTATTAATCTAGATAACAGCTCTGGACCTGGAACTCATTGGGTTGCATATGCGATTGATCCACGCGGGATTATTTATTTTGACTCATATGGATTAGCACCTCCAAAAGAATTTATGCGTTATATAAATAAATTGAAAACATTTCCTACTTGGTATTCCACATTACCAACACAAACAATGCTTGACCCACCTATATGTGGCAATGAAGTATTAAATGTACTTGATGCTATTTCACGGAAATCTTTGATTCCGAAATCTTCGATTCCACCTCATATAGTAGTGAATGAGTATACTAGCGGTCAATGGATTAAAAATCCATGATTAAAAATCCGTTAGAAAGAGAAAAGATTTCTATAATAATGATTGATATTTGGGGACGATCTTTATCATCACTAAAGAAACCTGATGGTGAAGTTGGAACCCTTGATTTTATCAAGGATAAAGATATTAAAAAAATAATTGAGGATGAAATATCTGAAATATTAAACCTAGCAAATATTGATCCTGGTGAAATAGTTGTATTTCAAGATCGCCAGGGTAAATTAAAAAGTAGTAATATTTCTCTTAATGATATTTTAGTCAAACAACGAGACGCAGCAGATGATAGTATTGCATTATTTTCTGATGGGGGTAAACTCAAACCAGGTGTACTTGTTTCAACGATTACAGATAAATTAGCAACATATGATAACACAGTGGATTCATTGAAATCGCTCAATGATAAGTATAACGATCATATAGATGTATTTGATCGATTTACTGAAACACAAAGAAATACAAATGACAAGATTGATGAACCCATATTAGAATTTTTTGGAAATCCACCAGTAACGGCACCAAAACTCACCACGATAAAAGATTCTTTGTTGGAACTAACAACTCTTCAATCTGAATATGAAAAACACGTGAGACAGTTTTCAATGTTTCGTAAAAACATCGTTGATAAATTTATTGTAACCCCGTTTGATAAAGTTGAAATAACTCTTCCTAATATTAAAAAATCCCTTGATGAACTTAAAACATTCAACAACGCAATAAAGGATGATGCAACGAGGATGATAAGTATTGTTGAAAAAACAAAAATTCCTCATGATAAATCTATCGTCAACAACGTAGTATACACGATTCAACACGGTTCATTTATGTGGACTCCCACAAATAACATTTTAAATATCACCGCGGTCGTCAAGGGTATTTATCGATTAACAATAGTATCACCGAATCAGTTTAATATATCAACATCGAGTTCATCTGGGGTCAATAATACGGTATCAACGATCATCGACAAGGATACAACTGAACAATTCACGATAACGACCACAGATAGAAATCTAGTCAGAGTTTCAGTAACGTGGTACGTAGAATTTGTAGTGGATTTAAGTAAACAACTAAATTAGAAATTACTTTACAATTTTGAATTTCACAATTGAAAATGCTAATGTTTTTAAAATAAAATGACAATTCCATCAGTAAATCAATATCGCTATGATCAAGTCAGAGAATTTCAAACTAAACTCAGCTCTCTCTGTGAAGAATATCAAATAAAAATAAAAAAATACCAGCGAAGAATAACCGCAGTTGATATCACCATATATTCAGTATCAGGTGTAATTACTGCTGCTGGAATAATATTATCTTCAGTTACAATGATTGCTCCGGTCGTAGTTCCAATAGCTATTTCCGCGGTGGCTACAATTGCTGGTATATTAACTGGGATTACAAAAAAACTATCATCGTGTAGTCAAAGTAAACTACGTAATTATGTAATTAAATTTCACATTGCATCTGCCGGTTACTCACAATTATCCTCGTTGATATCATCATCGTTGGATGACACAACAATATCAGATAGTGAATTTTCAACAATGGCAGACTTGTATAAAACAGTAATGTTAAAATTAGAGCAGAGCAATAATAATAATAATGTCGTCGCAAGAACTACTTCAACAAATAGTAACAAATACATCACCAGTGAAAACAAGCATGATATCAGTAACCTCAACAAATCCAGAATTCAGTGTGAATTTCCCAAGTCCAGTTCCGGTGAGCGAGATCGCGCTAGCAAAACTACGAGTATATCATAGTTGGCCCAATATCAGATCGGTAGCATTTGCTGGTCAACAACCAAATAATTCCTTAGTATTCGCAAACAAGAATCGTGAAGACGGAACCCCAGACTGGCAAGTTGTTTCTATACCAACTGGGTCATATCAAATTGAACAAATTAATACTGAATTTCAACGCAGAATTAAATCTATCACTGGAAAAGAATCAAAAATCGCTATAACAGTTCATGAACCAACTTTATCATCTGCAATCGAGATTAATTCCCCTGGATATATTGTAGATATTTACCAGAGTTCGATAAGATCAGTGTTAGGATGGCCCGAATTACCACCAAGTAACTTACGAAAAATCCTTAGACATAATAACGATCTAGATGGTGGTGGTAGACATATTGCTCCGAACAATGTGAATATATCATCAGTGATATCATTAAATTTAGTGTGTGATGTTATCGAAGGAAGTTATCAAATAGATCTTGAAAAATCAAATCAAGCACAACAAGGATATATTTTATACTCTTTTGCACCAACAGCTCCTCCAGGATTTTTAATTATTGAAAATCCAACTACTCCAGTCTATATGCGATGTTACAATAATTTGTTAACGAGAATTAATTTCAAACTCACCGACCAATCTAATAATTTAATTGATCTACGAGGTGAAGTCTTGCAAATTAGTTTATTTGTAAAATCCTTTTAAGATTTTGAAGTGAACAAATTTTGATTTATCCGTGGTGATTTCATAAACGAAGCAGTTTTTTTTTTAGGTCTTAGAAATAGCAAAATACAAGTTAGCGATTTTTTTTAAGTTCAGATTAAGTGGAAGACTAAGTTGCAAAAAATCATTAAGTCGCAGAATGATAAACGGAGAGTTAGCGATTTTTTTGTTAAGTCTCCGTTTGATGAATGGAGGACTAAAGTTGTAAAATGGGGGGGGAAAGTGAAGCTCACCCCTCCTGCTGCTATTTATTTTAAAATTCGGCCGTTAATTTAGATAACCTATTATATCGTCAACCTTTGTGTAAACTATCCAAGAGATACCACTGCGTATTGCTTTATCCAATGCCCAATCAGTATGACCACCGGTGAACTGCACATAATAGTTTATGTTATCACCGATCAGAATATCGAAGTCTTTTTTAGGACAGAAACATTGCTGAAAATATTAGGCGATGAGCCCAAGTGAGCGATATAACACTCACCGGTCACACCATCAATTATTTGACTCGCCACTCTCACGCAGGTGGAACTGATGTCATCACAAAGAATTCCATGATCAAACGTCCTAACCACACCACAACCTTCAATTTCTACCACATATAGTTTGATCAAGTCCAAACAACACTCACACAGGAACAATGGTCTGTCTCTACGGCCCTCCGTCTAAGTACGAAAACCAATCTGACTGAATCTCTATTTTTGTAGCAGTTTCCAAATCTCCTAGAGTATGGATATTTGACAGTTGGCAACCTGATTATTCTTGGAGATTTCAATGATCACTTTGACTGTCCTAGAAACCCAGGAACATCAAAGCTCCTAAATTATGTTCATGTTTTCAACCTCAAATATTCATTTAGTCGACCCACCCAATAATATGGTCAAATTTTAGTCTAGATTCGTCATAGACATGATGATAATATTCTATGGTCCACCATTATATCCAAAGAACTTGCATCATATCACACCTGCATTATATTTCATCTGAACGTATCAGTCACTAACCCTCCACCTTTATTTGCTACTACAAAACACCTGTGTATGATAAATAAAACCAAACTAAAGCTTGACATCCAAGCAAACCTAACAATATGCTTACCTTCTACAGCAGAACAACTCGATATCTGCATGCGATCATTGCTTGAGAAACATGCCACAGTTCAGAGTATCAATTCAAACTTTCTCTATGGTATAGCATTATTAGGGAATAGCTTAGCACTGCTATTCATAAACAAATATATGAAGCCGCTAAGAAGAACGTCACAAACATATTCCATGCAGCGAAATCATCCTAATCCAGTAGTAAGATAACGGAAAGTTCAAAGAGCGCTTCGAGATTGCTAAATGTCTTGCGTGACAAGGTACAAACCATTAGAGATAAGCTTGATAACACAAGTTCAATTGACTCTTCATCACCAAACAGTTGCGATTATCGGCAACCGTTAGCAGCATTTGAACCTGTCTATATCGATTTAGTAAAGACATTCATGATGAAGATTACACCAAAGTCATGTCAACTTGATCCAATTTCATCATCACTGTTGCTTGAGTGCTTAGATTCAATATTGCCTTCACTAACTGATTATTAATACCTCTCTCTCATCGGGGAAATTCCCATCATTTTTTTACAGTTTGCCAGTGTAAAGCCTCTGCTGAAGAAACCAACACTCGACCATAATGATTTAAAGAAATAAAGCCCAGTTTCGTATCGTCCATTTAAAAAACAAATCTTAGAAAAGTTGTTCTAACCCAACCTGTATCTCAGCTGAACGCAAACATTCTTTTTAGCAATGTACATAGCGCTTCGAGATTGCTAACAAGCTAATGCCAACGATCAAATGTACACCACTTCCAACTACCTTCTCTCCAGTCGACCTGTCTGGGCCTGTTTGCAAATGTCTTCCGTGACATGGTTCAACCATTAGAGATACGTTCCGTGACATGGTTCAACCATTAGAGATAAGTTAATAACACAATTGCAATTGTATTTCGGGGATAGTGTCCATATGACATCGCATATGATGCGTTATATAGTATGAGGAGGGATTACAACCTTAATTGAAATATATATATATATATATATATATATATATATATATATATATATATATATATTTATTTATTTATTTATTTATTGCCAATACTAGTATTATGTCTGTATTTGAAAATATAAATATGCGAAGTCATTAGCATCCCTCATTTAATAGAGTCAAGAGCATTTCATGTTGACACCACATATGTATTGCCGTTACATTCTGTAGTGCGTGATGAATGTCTGATAAAAAAAAATTAAGTCATGTATATGTAGTTCTGATGATTTTTATTTTGTACATCACTTTAAATCAAGCCTTTGTGTACTAGATGACAGTCAGTATTTTGATCTATAAATCATCTGATGTCTCACACCAATGATGCTTTGAATCTTGATCGGTGGTCCATTAATACATATTGGGGTTTGACTGACATTGAGGAACACATTAATTGGTACGAGGGGCTGCGTGTTAAATAGCATGTACGTATAGTTCAGTGTAAGTTCAAATTGATATCAAAGGGGAATTTGTGTTCTTTGGAAACGTTATGGGATATCGCGACATGACAAGACAAAAAAAAAGAACCAACAAGAAACAACTAAGAAATATAACAAGAAACAAACAACATTACAAACTAGTCCACAAGCTTTTACTGAGTTCAGGATTTCGAGATATTTGGTATAAAACAAACAAAAAAAATATAAACTGTTGGGCAAATTGCAATAAAATTACATTTCATTTTATGGCAAAGATTCAGACCACATAACAAGTTTACAGTGACTTTCTGCCACTACGTCGTAAATATTTTTTCTCAGGATATTAAAAATAACTTCACAAATAATTTCTTATTCTTAATTTATCGCTAATATAATACTTAGAGAACAGTCTGTGTTTCATGGCATTTATTAAACATTAACACTGGAAGATAATCTAGAAACGAAGGACAGTGAGAAAAAATACAAGAAAGATATTTATATTTTATTTAAACAAATTACAGCTCTTATTTTTTTTAAATTTGAAAATCTCTTATTACTCAGCATTATTAACATAACGAAAAACTGTTTTAATTCTTCAAGTAAGGACAAACACGTAGACTATTGAAAAGTCAGAACGTCTTGACATTAGAAGAATTAAGAATTTTGTTTTAAAAATAATCGTTCATTATGATCTATTTTTTAAAAAAGTAAACAATAGTTGCATTGATTGAAATAATATTCCTTTGCCAACATTTTGCACCTATACATATTTATCGGTCCAAATTATATTTAATTATCTGTACTGAATTGGTTTCGTTTTTTCTAAGAAAACAGGCGAATTTATAGAATCATAAATATATTTTAACATATCCATATCTGTTGATAAAAACAAGTAATCGTGATAGGAAATGAAAAAAGTGCTGTATGGTAATAAAAGGAAAACTACTACTAATACTACTACTAATAATAATAATAAATGGAATAACATGGTTATAAAATACACAGGCAATATACAATAGACCGCTGGAAGGATATAATGTGTTGTACATCGTCCAAAATCTGTTCTTTCCCATCCATGACACTTAGTTGAGTACGCTGTAAAAAACAGAATACAGGATATATATATATATATATATATATATATATATATATATATATATATATATATATATATATATATATATATAAGGACAAAATATAATCTTGTTAGGAGTACGCGCAAGCTCGACTGTATATATACATGTATATATGTACATTTTGCCATGTATGTATGTATGTATGTATGTATGTATGTATGTATGTATGTATGTATGTATGTGCGTGCTTGCGTGCCTGCTTGTGTGTGTGTGTGCTTGCTTGTTTGCATTTATATACCGGTATGTCTCTTTTGTCAATTTACAGAGATTAGTCTACAAATGAGAATTACTTATGTCCCGGTACAAAACGTATGTTCTTGACAGATCCCAAGTCAGTTACTAAATAACAAGGTTCTTATAAATCACTTACTTCATCTTGAAATCTTCGTCCTTCCAAAAATCGAAACCTACAAAAGATAAAATTTCAAATAAAAATATATTCCGTTTAGTTCCGCTCGACACAAATTCATTTACTAATATATTAAACTAATACTATGACAGACTAGTACAAATACATATACTAATATTAGCGCTAATACTAATATCAATATTATTTCCAATGCTAAATTAGTACAAATGCATATACTAATATTAGCGCTAATACTAATATCAATATTATTTCCAATGCTAAATTAGTACAAATGCTTATACTAATATTAGCGCTAATACTAATATCAATATTTTTTCCAATGCTAAATTAGTACAAATGCATATAATAATATTAGCACTAATACTAAATCAATACTATTTACAATACTAACTTTGATATGAATGATTTTACCAACAGTACTACTAAATGGCATGTTGCTTGTCTTCATTCTTTTTTTATTATTGGAGGTCAAGACATGTTGAGATGAATAAGACGATGCCTTACTTATACAAATAAGAATAACTTTGGGTAGATCCGAATGCACACAATACATCGGAAGAAAAGAAAATATCTTCAAAAAACTATTATCTTATTTCAAATTCTTTATAAAAAGCAATTTTAGTTGTAAAGGAAATATTAGTGTGTACTTTTTAAAATACAATACAATGTTTAATAAATAATTATTTTGTATATTACTTGTGTATTCAGTAATTGTTTTACAAGACATACCATATGCAACATGTATTAACACTATTTACGCCTGACTAAAACGAATAATATTTACCCTTGTATGGTTCTAGTGGTCTTGGGGGAGGTGGCGGTGGGGGTGGCCGTGACAGATGCGGGACAGCGCGTGGGATTGGCGGCATTTTACGTTTTCTCTCTGAAATAAACAAAACGGGTGAATTTAAAGTTGATCGGTTTGTTTTGTTAAGGTGAAATAATACTCAAATATAATTGAGATTTGACAAAACACCGAAATATTGATACAATCGGTTTAATATCAAATATTACATTTAAAAATTACGACCACGTCTTGACTTTAAAATGAATATAACTACAGTTGAACTTGACACCAAAATGTTAAAATGATCGGCAATCGTGATACATCCATACGCGAATATATTGTTTAAATGGGCAAGTAACAATAGTTACCTTATTATATCTTTGAGCAACACACATTACCCTACTGCCATCGATAATGGGCTGGT
>JARLTB010000377.1:12880000-12922500 GCA_030141615.1 Unio pictorum
TCTGATCCTAGAAAAAAGTGCATAAAGGTCAGCACCAAGAAAAAGTTGAATCGTCTTTAGATGAACACGAATGTGAAAATTCACTGAAACTTACAAATAATACAGTCGGATTGAGCACAATTTTTAGGAAACTTATTTTAGCCCTCTGTATGCATCATATATGATACATGATACATGAAACAAGCAATTAACAGTATTTCAATATGACAACAGAGTAGAGGAGGCTAATAATAAAATAAAATGATGGTTGTGGGGGAATTAGTATTACCCTTCCCCTAAAGAAGAATATCCAAGCTAAAAGCTTATAGTGCAAGATTCTGAAGTGATACTTACATATACGATGGTGACGAAAACCTAAAGCCGACATGAGGGGAGGGGGGTGGGTTATCAACAGGAGATATATTCTTGGAGCTTGGGCCAGTAAGGGAGCCAGGGCCGAACAACACGTTTTAATTTTATAAAATAATTTTTTGTTTGAACAGGAACTAGAAGAAGCCCGGGTGTTTCTTCCCCCAAGATATTACATCGATCTCTACGGCCCTGCGAATACCAACCCTCTATATCAATTGTGAGCGTTTTCGGTCCAACCAGTGTCCTTCCGTCATACACGTACACATCCAAATCATAGCCAACGGTCTGAAGGTTCTGAAGACTTTCGGTCACTTGAATAACGCCAGCTGTTGGAAGGTAACCATGGAAATTAATTGTGATTTTGGATATTTATGTTGACACTTAATTATTGTAGAACAGGAAGGTTTTAAAGCATACAAACATAATCGACAGAAATATACATTATACATTTTATGAATGTTTATGCACCTCAACGATTAAATATAATTTCTTGTCTGTCTAGAGATAAATGTAGTTTATAGTATTTTGCACTAGCAAATAATTGAAATTATTTTGCAAATTAAAGACGAAGAAAGGAGTATAGTGATAACGGTATTCAATACTTTAACAGAACATATCGTTTTGACACCATTTTGCAGCACACAAGTTTGAACATTTAAACAAACGTTTTTCTTTTAAACATTAGACAGATTTTCTTTATTTGTTTGTTGTCTTTTAGCTGATATTCATTACACTTCAAATTATACTTACAATTCAATATGGAGAAAGGACACGGAGATGGGTTGCATGTCATATTAAAATACAATTGGTCGTTCTCGGCATCTGTTGCTGTCACTGTGTAAGCAACTGTTCCCGTGGTAGAAGCCGTTGACACCATAGTGTAGGCTGCAATGTATCATGCAGTGTACAGTACAACATTCACTTCTCATATCGCTACAGCTTTTTATTTTTTTTTGTTAGGTATATCTACTTTGTATTCTGTGATTCACCTTTGTTCTTATTGGCGGTGGAAGTTTGAATCTACCGGATTGGTGCATTTTTGTAAACAACATATTACATACCTAATTCTCGTATGTGGTATTAGAATATAAGATAATAATATTTTGAAGATAAACGCAATAATTTAGAGCTATATTCAAAGTCTAAATTTGTTATTAGAAATTACAAATGTTCTATAAGCAATTTGTTTATTAGTTTGGCAAGAAATATCCCTCATCCTGATTCTCTTGTTGTGTCTTTTCTTTTGCTTTTAGTGAACTTTAAAGTTGTAAACAAACTTTTCATTACTGCTTTAACATCTGGCTAGTGTAACCATTAGTTTGATTGTGTTAAGTTATAAATTGAGATGACTTATTTTAATTATTCATTATCATTAAAAATTATTTTTTGATCTAGGACTAAATCACAATTTTGGAATTATTGGGAATTCATTAATGAACATTCTGCACTATAACATTACGCAACATCATGACTATTGGCACATTAGCAAATTAAAGACAGTTGGCCCATCAACACATTCAAAACCTGACTTAATTCGTAAAAATGCTAGCATTCATTTGCAACACTATAGTATTGGACTTATGATATAACTTTAAGGACTATTTGGGATTTTATTCACAATGTTCAAAGTTCCTTGTCAGTTTACATTTTGATTTTTTAAGGCAATACACAATTTATTTAGTTTTACAAAACATGCTCTTTATTCGCTTTTTCTGCTAATTTATTATAGATCTTAAGGTTTTATTTATTGACGATAATCCTAAAATTCTCAAAAGTACAACAATGTGTGATATAGCCAGTTTTATATATTTTCTTGAACCCGTGTAAATCTGGTTAGCTTTACTGATACCATGTGGTGACATATTCTTTTGATATTATTCATCTTAAAGATGCAAATGGATAAATCGTTCATAAACCTAAATACTTCAACAATTCAAAAGCGATGACCACTCACTGTCTAAAGAAGCAAATGTCTCATCTGTCAAGCATTTTAATGCGGTTGGAAGGGGGGTGGTCTGCTTTACATAAGCATTTTACCAGATTAGTGATCACAATTCTAAATTGCCAGGGACGATGGCTTATTTGCAGATTTTTAAAGCCCAAAACAGTGATTGGGAAAGATAGCTTCCATGAGCCATTTGTATAGTTTGATTATATTTTAAATTTTTGAAAACAACGTCTTAGAAGGATATGATTGAAATAAGTTTATGTTGTAAAATAATTTTTTTAACACAACTGAACATAGTGGCCATTTAAATATTCAATAGGATATTTAATAGCTAATAGTGTTACGGGTTACGTTTATATCTTCTCACCAAAGTAATTCTATTACGTGTAACAGTAGGTCGTACAGTTAAGATTATGTTGTTTTGGCAATATGGCTGGGGATCTATATCACGACAATATCATTTTGTATTTCTTTTTCATTATATATCGTCCATGTGCAGTATTGCATGGGGTTAGAACGGGCGTATGCAGCTATGGCCCTAATAGCTAAGTAAATGTACTACATTGTTATCTAATTTAATAACCAAAAAGTTTTTTAAAAAAATGTTCTCAACATTTTATTCCAATTTAAAGACCACAAGTAGAATAATGTTCGACAGGAAATTAGCTGACACATTCATATATGCAACACATTTTATAAAGTGTTATATATTACATTTTTACCTCTCCCACCAAGCATTTCATTATGTTAGATTCATTGTTAATTTGAAGACTGTTTAACCTCAAACCTACCTGGAAGATTTGTGATGACTGGAGCCTGGTTTCGTAGTAAATACACTGTGTAGGTACCGGTGGTGGTGGCATAACCATCAGTACAGTCAACAGGCAACGTGTAACTGTTAGTTGTGTCATAGCTGAAGCCAGGGTTAGTTTGACTATAAATTCCATAATCTGAAGGAAAAAGTATCAAAGACGTTTTCAGACTCAACAAAACCATCAGCTGAGCCTATATAACACCGAATAACCTTTGGCCTTTATCGAAACTATTTGTTTCGGCTGATAGCCCCACAAATATATTTAATATTAATATCAAGTGTTATGTATATTTAATTTATTGTTTTGTTCTTTTCTTTTTTTGTAACTGTAACTGCATTTCGTTTTCTTCTTTATCATTCTAACGTTAAGCTTTCTTAACTTTAATTCGATGTTGTATTTTAATTTTAATTCCTTTACCTTTATGTCAGAGTCTGATAGAGACTTACTGACCAATACCAAAACACTTTTATCCAAAACATTCTTTTCCACCGAATATTGGACCAAAATATATTTATTTATTGTTTCGTTAAGGAAGCGTTTGCCTCAGAAAGATCTTTTTTCTGGCAAGTTATATCAATTAATCTTTTTGCAAACAGTCCAACTGTTCCTGGGTAGGATTTAATGATGACATTTTGATGACATTGTAAAAAAAAGCCTGTTGATTGCAAGTAAAAGTTATAAAATGTAAGACATAATATTTGGGATTTAAGACATTCTTAAACTAAGGAAATTTTAATTTCAGAAACAACGTTTTCTGAAATATTTTAGCCAAAAGCTCAATCGATCTGCAATTTTGTGTAATAGTCTAGGCTAGTATGAAAAGTAACAGGAAAAAGTAAAGACAACAAGGTTGGTACAATTTTAACAATTTAAAAATAATTTATTTCTTTAGAATATCAAGCAAAGATGAAAATAAGGAACTTACAGCTCTACGAATCATCTCTAAAAATAAAGAGTAAAATAAAAGAAGTCATAATAATACAGAGTTCTGTATGAAAACGAGTTCAATCCCGATGAAATCCAAATGGAAGAAGATAACGTCTGTTGTAACCTGCGAAATGCTGAAGCTTCTGCAACAGTCTCTTTTTGAATCACAGAAAATACTGTTTCAGTTTTTGAATTCTGTATAAATTTCGATAAAGGTGTTTGTCCAAGAATTAATTTAGAGCACTATTATTTCTAGGAAATATAATCACTTGAAATCCAACAATTTGAACAAAATACAATCTCAGCCCAAGCTGGTCACAACAACAAATTTTAACGTGTTACATTCTTAAACCCAACTCACTACTACTTTGCAAAACATTAGGTCTAAGGTTAACTTAAGACGCAAAGCAGATTACCGGATGAGGGTGACATGGTCATCTTTCTAGAATAAAACAGAAACTGTCTACATGCGTAACATCACGTACGCCCAGTATGGCCTGAACTGAAATCAATGGTTCTTATTCTGGGATAGACTAATAAAAACGTTTACAAAACTGCCACTGTTTCTGAATCAAGGTCAGGAACTATGTCAGTATTAGATACACTGTCTATATAATTAGCTGTTTACGTCAAAAAATGTATGCAAAATCCGTCAGAACTGAACTGTATTCTAGACAATATAAAATCTAGTAAACAAAGTTACAGAACAATACCATTTATTAGAATGCTAAAAATTTCAAACTAACAAACAAATATTTAAACTAAGTATACATCACAAATGCATGTACAATATATCTTGATAACGTATTGAAGACGGTGGACGGAATGACTATTTAAATGTACTATTATTATTTATCATATTGTGGCTTATACAACGTGTCAAAGTATCATATGCGAATGATGCTACACGCTTTAAGGTGTTATCCATTGCGTAAAAGGTCACACCTAAGCAGTAATTGCACTAGTGAATTGCCTGTTTGAATTCGATAAACATGTTAAAAACCAACCATTACAGCGGTCATCAACGATTGTGTGTGTGTGCAAATGCTGGATCGAGCTTGAGATGAAAAGTCTGACCTCGAGACTGAGTAGTTGGCGCGGGTAAGACAAGGTCTCAAATTCTTCCAGAATAGTCGGACGAATGTTTGCACACGGCAGCTGTGTATGATAGTTATTCGTATTAAATGTTTTGTATATGAATTAATGTAGCTGATACCTTCTGAAAGAATGTATCTAAAACAACTAAACTGCGCAGGCAGCAGCACGTGCAATTCCGATGTTTTGGTACCATGGACTTTACGTCCCATCCACAAAACAATATATAATCGGCCAATCATGAAAAAGTAATGGGTGACAAACGAAGACATGACTATCTTTTATGGAGAATCTTACCTGTTGAGCCACTTATTTGTCTTACAATAAATTGCGGACTAGTAGTGGCAAGAGAACATGATATAGTGTCTGTAGGGTCCGTAACTGAGAGCTTGTACAGCAAGGTAGACACATAGGTGTTTTCGGACAGAGATGTTGAATTTGGCAGATTGTGTATGGTAGGTGGCTGCAAAGAGCAACGGAAAAAACGTCTTAAAATGAAACGTCATATAAAACACTATACACATCGTACTTCAGTGCTACAAAGATAACGTACATCAATTACTACAGAAATGTCGCATATATACAATGACGCTTAGGACAAAAGAACAATTTCATCATCTTAAAAGAGTGGAACGGAGTATCGAATAGAGGCTATGGTAGTGAAATGACCACTGAAATGAATCTTATTTTAGTTCATTGTGTCCCTCACTCGCTGTTTTTAATGAATAAGCATGATCTCGCAAAAGCTTCAAAACTTTGTTTCACACGAGGAATGGGGCAATGAATATGCATAGACAGACTGAATGTATTGCTAAACAATCTAAAACAATCTGTGGTTAATGTACCAGTGGATAGTACCTACAGACAATATGTTTTCTAATCTGTGGATAATGTACCAGTGTATAGTACCTACAGACAATATGTTTTCTAATCTGTGGTTAATGTACCAGTGTATAGTACCTACAGACAATATGTTTTCTAATCTGTGGTTAATGTACCAGTGTATAGTACCTACAGACAATATGTTTTCTAATCTGTGGTTAATGTACCAGTGTATAGTACCTACAGACAATATGTTTTCTAATCTGTGGTTAATGTACCAGTATATAGTACCTACATACAATGTGTTTTCTAATCTGTGGTTAATGTACCAGTGTATAGTACCTACAGACAATATGTTTTCTAATCTGTGGTTAATGTACCAGTGTATAGTACCTACAGACAATATGTTTTCTAATCTGTGGTTAATGCACCAGTGTATAGTACCTACAGACAATATGTTTTCTAATCTGTGGATAATGTACCAGTGTATAGTACCTACAGACAATATGTTTTCTAATCTGTGGTTAATGTACCAGTGTATAGTACCTACAGACAATATGTTTTCTAATCTGTGGTTAATGTACCAGTGTATAGTACCTACAGACAATATGTTTTCTAATCTGTGGTTAATGTACCAGTATATAGTACCTACATACAATGTGTTTTCTAATCTGTGGTTAATGTACCAGTGTATAGTACCTACAGACAATATGTTTTCTAATCTGTGGTTAATGTACCAGTGTATAGTACCTACAGACAATATGTTTTCTAATCTGTGGTTAATGCACCAGTGTATAGTACCTACAGACAATATGTTTTCTAATATTTGCTTGGTAGATTCTCTAATCATTGAGGAATACTACTTGCTTTCAAATGCAATCAGCATCAAAACAAATATGGATTCGTATTTACACAGATTAGTTCCTATGTTTTGATACAGTGTTTGATAGAGTCAAACCGTAAGAGCTAGTGAAGACAAAAGGAAAAACTGACACCTGGAATTATGTTGGCCGCAAAGCCAATCCAAAAATACCTGGTCCATGGGCAATAACCTGAAATATATTTGGATCTTCATGGTTTAGTCATATATCCACGTATTGAGCATGAGAACGCTATATTGTTCACTGTCAATCCTCATGCCACCATGGACGTAGTCGAAGGAATTTTGAAAATTACTGATATTGCCATAATAAAGTTACATATACGTTTATAAGATATGAAAAGACAACCGCATTTATGCAGAGAAACACGCACCTTGAGTCTATTATTTCCCTCATCGACTTAGACAAAAGGCTCATGTTTGAAATAATGCCAAAGTGGTTGGACACGATAATATGTACATACTACTATTTGATCCTCTTTAGAATTGTAAGCTTTGCCGCCAAATTACTCTGATTTTGTGTTGGGATCAACTTACCGTGTTAGTTACTGTAATGGTCAGTGTTGACGTAGCGGAGTCCATACAAAGATCGGTGACTTGAAACACGAGGTAATGGTTTCCGACAGCGCCACTCAAAGTTGTTGCTATATTTACCTCATCTATAAAATATAATAAACTACATAATTAACTCACATAATACATAAGTCACGTGGCCATAATATAATCTATCATCTGCAGTCGTGTAGTATACGGGTTAAACTGTGAGCACATACTTTCATGAGTTCCTTCCCATATATTCAGATCACCCGATGGTGGAATTCTAGCATCCCACGTCATGGCATTGATTGGACTTCGTATTCACGTTTTTTTTCAAATTATGCAATAGAAGTGTGGAAAAGATTAATGGAAACATGATAATGTATTTATTATTATTATTATTATTATTATTATTATTATTATTATTATTATTATACTGGTGTGCCTTTTAAACCCTATCACACACACACACACACACACACACATATATATATATATATATATATATATATATATATATATATATATATATATATATATATATATATATATTCTTCAGATATAGTGAAAAAGTCAACATGACTCTATTATGTTGATAAAATATTCTTTTCAATGTTCTTGGCGTCATAAGTATAATTGTATCATCTAACATGCGTATCACTCTGTGCAATTATATGGGATAGGACTGTGACATGTGATTTATCACAAGCGCTGAGGTACACATGTATCAGAATGAAGGAAAATCCAAAAAGAGCAGACGATATCTTTCCATATCACAGTTCAACATGTAAACTGAAGAAAAAGATGATATGAAATATGAAATACCTATGAGCTAGCGACGCTTGACACACAAACTGTAGTCGGAGCACGTTTTTGGTCCTTTCTGTCAATCGTCCAAAATAAAAACTGCATGACATTCCTATTGTAACGAGAGACGTTGTCTATTTGTGACACGTTTCGTCTCGTGCTCGTTCTGTCGCTGTGCTACATAAGGGTCCAGAGTTGCAAGAAATATATATTGATGTTATCGTTGATTTAAATACTGGCAGACAAGTTATTTGACTGAGGAAATAATCGATTAGCACATACTCTTTTTATCCTAGTTTTTTTCTCGTAACATAGCATGACCAAATGACCATAAGATAATAAGTACATACATTTTATATTGTCTTACAGATTTAATCAATCTTCAGCCACTGTAATTGAAAGATGACTTACGTGTAACGGAATCAAATGAGAAGTAGGAAATTGTATCCATCCGTGTGACATTCAGATTTGCTTGATCCATAACATCAGAGTCACTGGCAGAAACTGTGTGCAGTAGCGTGCTCACTGTTGCGGCGTTTGTAATAGTCGTCGTAGTGGGCAAATTAGTAAAGAAGGGCGCTGTACCTATAATGTGTAACAAAATGAACAAAAGTACCATTATACGTAAATACAGAAATAAGGACCAATACATAAATTTATGAATTTATTAAATAAAATATTAGTCTGGCAGTCTTATATTTTTCTCAGCAAGTCCAATTTTCTTTTCATGCATGTCTCAATATACAGGTTAGGTAAATAAACTTGAAACTGAAAACAAGTTGAAGCATACCCAGTTGACATGAAACGATAAAACATATTTCTTAGAAGAGGAAGAATAATTCCAGCTATCTCCTTTTTGTCCTTTTCGGCTAAACAATTTAAACATTGTTTCAGTTAATCAACCTGCTGCAAGTTGGTATTAAAGCGTCAAACGTTGTCTCAATTATCCCAGAGATACAAATGCGTATTGCATTATTCAATGCCCAATCAGTAGGACCACTGAAAAAGCGCAATAAATAGTTAATTCGTATAGAATATCGACGTTTTCTTCCTGACAGAACATAGTCAAAAACATAAAGCGATGAGCCCAAGTGCGCGATCTAACACCAACCGGTTACTCGATGAAGTCGTTCCTCCGCCACTCTCGCGAAGGTGGAATTGATGTCATCACAAAGAATTCCATGAGAAAATTTCTTAAATACAACGCAACCTTCAAATTCTGACACACATCGTTTGACTAGTCCAAACAACACTCACACTGGAACAAATGTCAATCCATTTCTTCTGCTTATACCGACATCCTCCTAGTAGAAAAAAAAACAAGCTCATTAAATCTCTCTTTTTGGAGCAGTTTCCGAATCTCGTGGATCATGGAGATTCCATAGGTGGCAACCTGATTATTCTTGGAGATTTCAACTTTCACTTTGACTCTCCTGGAACTCATACACATAAAATCTCATAGATTCCATTATTGTTTTCAACCTTAAACAGTCAGTTAAGCAAACCATCCTTAAACATAATCACATTTTTGTCTGAATTCTCCATAAACATGATGATAATATTCTACGGTCCACCATTGTATCCCAAGAACTTGCATCAGATCAACTCTGCATTATAAGTCATCTGGACGTTTCAGTCCCTAACCATCCACTTTTATTTGCTACTTGATAGATACCTGCGTTCATCGCTTGAAAAACATGACCCAACCACCAGGTCCAGAGTATCAGTTCAAACGTGTTCTCCGTGGTATAGCAGTGTTAGATACCGGCTCCGCACTGCTAAACGAGAGCGCCCTAAAGCGGAGAGGCTTTAGCTTTTCACCAGACTCACTATTCATAAACAAATATATGAAGCCTCTAAGAATAACGTAACAAACTTTGTCCATTTAGCAAAGGTACTCCATTACAGTACTAAGATGACGGAGACTCCCAGCTGCAAAGAGCTCTTCGAGATTACTAACAAACTAATGTCAAGGAACAAATGTACATAAACTTCCATCTACCGTCTCTCCAGTAGACCTTCCGAACCTGTTTGCAAATGTCTTCCGTGACAATTTACAAATCATTAAAGATAAGCTTGACAACACAATTTCAATTGATTCGTCGTCACTACAGTTGCGATACAGAATTTCAGCGGCAACCGTTACCGTCATTTCAACTGTCTATGAATTTAGTACGTACAATCCTAATAAAGAATACACCAAAGTCATGTGAACGTGATCCAATTTCAACATTACTGCTGCTTGAGTGATTAGATCCAATATTGCCTTCACTAACTGATGTTATTATTTATCCTCTCTCATCTGCGGAATTTCCTTCATTTTGCAAACTTGCCATTGTAATGCCCTTGCTAAAAAAACAACACCCGACCATAACGAGATGAAAAAATACCGCCCAGTTTCTAATCTCCCGTTCAAAAAAAAATCTTAGAAAATGTTGTTCTAACCGAACTTGTATCTCATCTGAATTCATACAGTCTTTTGAGCAATGTACAGTCGTCATCTCGCCCTTGCCACAGTACTGAAACTACTCTTCTGAAATTAGTTAATTACATTCTCTCTGCTTTGGATAGCGGTAATATTACAGTCCACACCCTCTTTGATTTGTCTGCAGCATTCAACACAATATACCATGATAGAATACTGTATATTCTGCATCATGTATTTGGCATTTACAATGCAGCTGTACTGTGGTTCAAGTCCTACGTAGTCAACAGGACAAACATTGAATCTGCAAATACAATACACTCCAGCCCAGTTGATCTATGTTCTGGTGTTCCACAGGGGTCTGTTCTTGTACTGGTTCTCTTCATTCTATATACTGAGTCGTTTTCAAGTGTCATAGATCATCATCCAGTGTTTCATCAATGACACCCAAATATACAAATCGGTGCCACACAACTGAGTAGAAAGGTGCATTTCTGATGTGAAATCATGGATGATATTTAACAAGCTACATATGAATGATGATATAACTAAGGCTAATCTGATCACAACAGAAACACATTCTCATTCTAATCCTTTACCTCAAACAGTAAATATCAGCAACACCAACATTAAATACACACAGTCAATACGAAACCTAGGTGTTACTCTGGACAGTAATCGCACATTGCACCAGCATGTAATTAACATGAGCGAGACTGCATATCTTGAGATGACACGCATCAGCTCCATTTGCAAATATATTTCAATTGATGCCACTAAAACGCTTGTGTGTAGCACTTTCAAGACTGAACTATTGTAACTCAATTATGTCTGATTCGTCTCAATATCTACTCCAGAAACTTCAGAAAGCTCCAAACACAGCTGCTCGGACTATCCTTAAATAACCACGAATAGAGCACATCTCCCCGCTTCTCTGTAACATGCACTGGTTATCCATTAGATCCAGAATAAATCGCAGAATGTGTTCTCTTTACTAGGTTTTACTAACGGACTCTAATGGACTCCAGTCCAACATACATATCTGGCCTACCAATGTGTACACAGCAGCAAGATACTTCCGCTCCTCTTCTGACAATCGTATACTCATTATTCCCACTATGAAACCGAAGTCATATGGACCACGTTCTTTTGCATACCAGGGCCCAGCAACGTGGTTGTTGTATGGTTTAACGCCATTTTTAAGCGCACGATAGGCTATACATGGCGGCCAGTATTATTGGTTGAGGAAGAACCCGGGAAAAACCCGGGAAAGAACCACCGACCCACGAGAAGCTACTGGCAAGATTTGTCACATAACTACATTAGCCGAATCTTAGAATTGAACACATGCAGACAGGGGTGAGCTGGCAGTGATCCGTAACGGTGAGCGCTTTAGACCACTCGGCCACTCGGGGCCTCACCCAGCAACCTGGAACGAACTGCTTATTGAAATTAGACACAACGAGCCAATGATCCCTTTCTTAAAACACACCTTTCTCGACTGAAAGAACAAACTTAAAGACCTAAAAATGTTTCCTACCTTAAACAGCTTCAGCATTTGTTTTGTTCTCTAATTTCATGGTGTTTGTTTGTTTCTTTCTATTTTGCAGTCATATCATTATACATGATGTAAAGCGCTGAGAGCCCCAAATTATTAGGCGCTATACAAAGTCCTCATTAGTATATATATATATATATATATATATATATATATATATATATATATATATATATATATATATAGATAGATAGATAGATAGATAGATAGATAGATAGATAGATAGATAGATAGAAGCTCAGATAGTAGTAACCTAAGTGTTTTATTTCATTTCAGTACATGAAGAAAATCAGTTTTAAAGCTACTTGACAATGTGTACATGTACAAGAAATTCTCTTGAAGAGATTTTGTTGAGTTTACTATAGTCATGTCTTTATCAATTTTAACCTAATTTTACCTGTGCTGCGTTAGTAGTAAATTAATTAAAGGTATACAACAGAATGGTAAATGGTTATTATTTAAAATTGTGCTCTTGTAGATAATAATTTTAAAGTTACACTCTTTTCGTGAGATGAAATTTTGATTATTGACGTTCTTTGATATAAACATTGAAAAATATGCTTAATGTGTCTGCAGATAAGTATCCTATTATTAATTTTATTTTTCATCCCCTGTCCGTTCTTCAGCTAAAAACACGTAGTGTAAACACGGGCATTGTTACATATTGGCTTCCAAATTCTTTTTTCATTTACTTTTTCTTTTGTTGCCTTTTAACATTATAGAAAAGACATTATATTCTTCAACCTTTAGTGCAAAACAAACACGTTGTAATTGCCATCAATTGTGTCCATATTAAGCTGATCATGCGGGAAACTACAACTCTTTATCCATCTTAGTTTCTTCCAGGTTTCAGGAAAGGAATAGATCGGACTACTCCATTTGGACAATATAAAAGCGACAAGTAGAATTGCAATAATCCCATTGAATCATTTTCACCATTATCGATCGAAGAACCAATAGCAAGTTTGTAAATATTTAAGATAACCTATTCACTGCTGCGACAATCAGTCGGAGGAAAACGGCGGACATCAACGATGCCTGGAGGTGGTCGTAAGGTTCATTAGGGTTTATACATTTTGTATTAAGAAAGATGCTATTAACGTCAACAAGAAAGCATGCAAAATATCGTTTGCTTATCTCCGTGAAAAGGTTTCTATTCTGAATCATATATACTGCACTCATATAAGGCATGTTTTGTCGACCTTCTACCGCCCAATGTATCCGCAGCTTTCAGAAATCTAAACTGCCATAAAACACTTTAGTACTGCCTGCAACTAAACTTAAAAATATTAAAATTTGTTTGGAACATGATCAACGTTCCCTCCAAGGGAATGATAGATGTGCGCGCAGTGCTCGCTGCACTGCGCAAGCATTACGGAGACGAGCAAAAGTTTCGATGGAATGAGCACAAATTGACAATTCAGCTGCGCGGGGATGCCTGAGCAGCTGCGCGCGTGCACGCTCTCTCGCAGCTTAGAGGGAACCTTGAACATGAAGGGTATTAGTGAGACTGTTAGATACGAGTTGTATTTTTTGATAGATAATATCTGTTTAAGTATTGTAGTATATTTAACTTTACCGATAGATAAGGAAAAACATGTCTGTCTGTCTGTCTGTCTGTCTCTATCTATCTATCTATCTATCTATCTATCTATCTATCTATCTATCTATCTATCTATCTATCTATCTATCTATCTATCTCGCTTGTTCGCACACTCCAGTCAAGCTGATGGTGTAACTCAAACCTTGTGCGAAGCTGTCACATTCCAAAACGAGGTATATTTTATCATTAGGATTGACGGTTGAAGCAATAGATTTCTGGATGATTTTCTCGCAGTAGATATGGAAGTCGTCTTGTATTCCATCGTGTCTTACATTTCATATGTCTGTAGATATTATAAGTTGATCGCATTAATATATTTTTATGTTCTTTAATCTCTTTGTGTGTGTGTGTGCGTGTGTGTGTCCCACCCAGTCAAATTATGCTGATACCAGGCCGACAAGTCCTAACGCTAACCTCTTAATGCTGATCGCCTAGTTAGTACTATTTTTGTAAGTCTTTGACATGGCTCGGCCGGGGTTCTAACCCACGACCTCCCGTTTCTGATGCATCTTTTGGAATAGAAAAGCGCACCACCTTTTCGCGAGGAAATAACGCAAGCATTATATTAGTCAGCATGTCAACTTACTTGGTCCCAGGTGATACAAAATAGCATAATATCTGTCAGAGAGCGTTGTAGATCCCCAGTTCACAATGCTGTTTAACGAAGGACCCGTAGCAAATGTCATATATAAAGTATCGTCGAATGCGTTGTCCATTTTGTAACTCATTACATTGGCACTGGCGCTGTACCTAAAATGATGATTAGCGACTGCTATACATGTTAAAATATCATTAAAATACTAAGTATAAACACCAAAGCAAAAACGGGTAAATATTAAATTTTCTGAAGATAATAATCTCTTACAAATATGGGAACTATTTAAAAACTGTATTATAGTCAAAGTTTGCGTTACATTGCACGTAAGTAACTAAGTAACTAACAAACTATCCAATTAACTAACTAACTAACTAACTTACTTACTAACTTACCTTTTTAACTAACTCACTAACTAAATAACCAACTAACTAACTTACTCACTCACTATCTATTTTACTAATATGTAAATATTTACTATTTAAATGAAATGATACACGAAAGAGGCGATCAGCTTGCAATACCATAAAAATAAATCATGCAGAAAATGCTAGTATTTGCCTCACAAAGTTAAAATGTATCATATACAGAGCTTTATACATAAAATGACATTTTCATTTTAACCATCAAATATCGCAAACATGTCGGATTGAACTCGGAATGTTGCCAATATTCGTGAAATTTCATGCGGATAAGAACTGACTGATAGACTAACAAACAGATAGAAAGACAAAGGAAGTTTTATACGCTTAATATGTAAACATTCTCCTTATTAACGACTTCCAAATCTGCCATCACTATAACCAATGTACTTACCAGCCAACAACATCCCCAGCTTGAACTCTGATTCTGTTGGCAGTAGGCACGGTATATAATTGGCTACCAGCTGAAATAAACACCGCTAAACTATAATACGGCTGTGTGGAGTATATCGTTAAACATGAAATAATGGTCCCATTATTTTGAAAGAAAACACAACAAAATCGAGATTCTTCCAATAATTGAACAATATAGATTGTCTTAGTTCATGTCAAATGATTGGTGCTTTTCCCCTTTAACACTGACTGATATATTATCTCAAAGATAGCGTCATTTTTTCATCACTTTTCTCTCTGTCTCTCTCTGTCTCTCTCTCTCTCTGTCTGTCTGTCTGTCTCTGTCTGTCTGTCTGTCTCTCTCTCTCTCTCTCTCTCTCTCTCTCTCTCTCTCTCTCTCTCTCTCTCTCTCTGTACAAAACAATTATAAAAATCAAAATTATATCTCTTCTCGAATTCGAATGTGTATGGATGGGAAAGCTAGTCAGGAAAATTTTGGTAATCATTTCATAACTCAAAAGTTACAGTTGATCAGTCTCGTTTATGGAAAATTATAATAAGTTCCGATATTGGAATCGTAAGATAGATTTCTTTAAAATTTCCATTCGCGAAAATACAAATTTTAAATACGAGAATTTTTTTTATATTGAAAACAATATGTACTCATTACTGACCTTGTAATTAGTTTTGTTAATTATAGAACTACACACAACAAACCATGTCTCTGCCAAAAAAGCAAGCGACGAACACATTGAAGAAAAGCGTTTCTTACTTCCACTAATGTCTACCTCCCCAATTAGCTGGTAGCTAGGGACAGAGGTTGGTCTCCATACTTGAGCCTTTGTAGTGCCTCCTGAGCTCTCGTGGAAGAAGTCAATTTGACTGACATATCCACAACACGTTGCTGTATAAGATGACATCGTCGATGGAACAATGTAACCTGAACCTTAAAAATAAACTTAATTCCTAGAGACAGGTCACATTAATGATGATGAAATCAGAATATTTTATGAAATGTTAATCATTTCGTGTCTTTACTTGAAAGCATAAATTAATGACATTCCGTAAGGCTCGTGAAACAACAAGGTTTTAACTCTGAAATTATTTTATTTTTATAATGTGTTCTTGTGGCCTCATCTAGAAACGGAATCTAGTATGTTTAAATGGCTATTTTTTTGTCATACACTATGGAAACAAGGTAGATCAAGCTCTGAAACTTAAGGTTATCACAAATGTCAGCTCCTTAGAATCTAGATTAATTAAATTAATTACTGATATATGCTCTCTATTCATTATACATAATTAATAATTATGTTACGCATAGTCACGTTAATTGATTGGCTGTAAGATAAACTATAGTATGCTCAAGTTTTAAAATGTATATTTAGTCCCCTTTCTTTAACGCATGATTTCATTTCCTTGACACTGCAACGTTTCAATTTTCTTTCTGCAAATTATAAATAAAGGCCTAGCCTTAACTATTTGATTTTAAAAAATGCATTGCCTCAGGAATTATTGTAGTGGACAGTGTTATATACGCATTTATGAACTATCGATTACAGCGTTGAATATAAAATAAATTTAATTTCATTAAGTTCAATTAAGATACTTGATACTTTGCGAGAGATAAAAAGACTCCGAATGCACATACCAATGAATACGTACAGGACGCCTGAGGTTTGCGTCAAAAGTTAAATGTATACTCGTAATGGAATACAAATTGATGTCATGTGGTGTTTCCATTTTTCACAAGTAAATGCAATTGCTGCAGCTCAAACTACTCTGTCATGAAATCTTTAAAAATTCTTCAAGAACACCTTTCATTATTCGTGATTGGACTCCATTTACCTGTAGCTAATTAACGCTCTCACAAAGTATAAACGACAACGCCCAACCTAAACTCTGTTATATAAACAGGAATGCATTTCCTAAAACTTTTCTTGCAAGGAAAACACTTCTACTGGAATGTTTATATAAGTTACCTTACTATGTAAAAAGTGTTCGTGTGCACGTTTGTGAAAAACTGCTTCAAGTACAAACAAATGCACACGTTGGAACACAATGGTTAAAATCCTAATGCGAATACATGTAATAAAATGTAACCTGACGTAACGTTTATATTTGTTATCAAAAGCAATCTCAATTGCTTTGATCATATTCTAATTTTGTCATGACAACTTTCAAACGTTTTGAATCATAGCTTTTTCTTTCATTTCCGATATCAAAGCAAAGTGTTCTAAACCATTACGTCATGATACTGATAAAGCGTCGGCAAAATCTTTGCTCAGACGAAGAGACCGAGTTTATTGATTTGTGTGAGAAATGAAGTTTTGATTGCAAGTATTGATTTTGTAATTGAATGTTACGTAGGCCAAGTGAAAAGGGGATTGGATATTTTTTAAATAAATATTCAACCAATTTCAGATTAGCCCATCTGGATATCCGCATGAGAGCAGATGAGTCGCCAGTTTCAAACTAATACGGTACGTGGAGGATGGTCATAGGTCATTGGCCGTCATCACTGTAGACAATATTACGTAAATTCAGATCAAAAGTCTTTGCCCATTCCAACTCGGAAATAAGTAACAGTTAAGAGAGATTTAGTAGATAAAATTGAGAGAAATAACAAGATAAATTGCGAGAAAGCATTTACGAACGTCGTTTGTAAAAATACCTGCTGGCTTTCCATCCCAAACTTTCCCGACTGAAGTTGGGGTACCCCCGAATGGATATCCCATCGTTTCAATTCCAGTACATCCTTAAAAGAAATTATATTTGCAGACAATTTGGTGCTAATGACACAATACAGATAAATGAATTATAGCAGTCATAACATTTAAAAGCAAATGAAGCAAGAATCATATGAGTTTGTTTTCTAAGAGAAGAATTCATAAATTGTTTTCTCTCACTTTCACACACACACACACGCACACAAACACACACAGACAGAAACACACACGCACACATACAAGAACATTGTGCTTTATGTTAACATGTAAGGTACTAGTAATTCCTGATTAAATAATTTCAAAATGCGTTCATAATGCAATCTTCTAAAGAAAAGCTGATACTTTAAATTATATTAATTAAATAATTCCGTCATACTAAAACCTATATACGCGTAGGGATACAATTACCCATGTGTATACCTTCAAAACAAAAATCCCGCCTAGTGAGCCTTTCTTGTTTACATCCATTAATACATATGGGTCGACAGTGAAAATGGATTTAGGATTAAGTTTGCCAGTTCTTACAAGTTTGCTTGTAATATAATGTGCTACATATAACCGTATCTCGATATCACCCTTTACAATCAATCTATAATTACTTTTGTTCTCCTCTGACGTTTTCTCATTTGCTTAATCGCTCTCAATCTGGCTGACAAACGTTGACTTGTGTGTTTTTGAATATACGATCTTTGAGTCAAACCTTGTAGAATGTCATTTGCTTTTCTCGGTTATTTAATACGTCGTATATGGTTATTTACATTTTATTCGTTTGTTAAAGTGATCGTGGCAATTTGTTATTTGTAATCGCTTCTACGCATAAACACAACATGTGTACCTATAAGATGTTAAAATTTTGCATGGTTAATGGAATTATAATTTTCAAGTGACATTTAATCATCTTTGTAAATATTCCTTGACATAGTGTGATCACATCTTTTACATTTAGCACCTTGACATGTTTTATATAGAACGTCTTTGATACTGAGAGAATATTTTCCATCCGTCCAGATTATAACATATAAGAATAGTTAATAAATATTACAGTCTTTTTAAAAGTCTATTTAAATATTAAGACATGTTCATGGAAAATATATTTATATTTAAGAAACAAACACTACAGCCATCTTAGCAAGCATTACATTGTAATGCAATGTATGGTTAGTGACATGAGGGTGCCAACTCATGTACCATATTTACTGAGCTTCTCTCTCTCTCTCTCTCTCTCTCTCTCTCTCTCTCTCTCTCTCTCTCTCTCTCTCTCTCTGTTTATCTATCTGCCCTGCAAGGTAGAAATAAATGTAAGTTGTATTCTAGGTTCTAACACCTACAATGGAAACATAATGAATCTTGTAACGTAAACGTTGGTGAATACTAACGAAATAATTCTTTACATGTTTATATGAATTGTTTTGTTGTTTCACTCACGTGCTTATTATTTATTTGTTTTATGTATACTGGGTCAATGGCCTACATCAATGAAGACTATCATTATACCCTTGCGATAGGTATTTATTTTATACGTTTATTAAGCTTGTGCTTTTTCTTTTCAATCTTGCTTGATTTATTAAATCTTGATTTATCTTTGACATATCCAGTACAATTGTTTCTAAAGTCTTATTTCGTAGATACATGTTTATATGTATATTGAACCAAATTTGAACACAGCATCGCTCTTCCGCTTGTAATGGTGACATTTAATAATTACTTTCCCGCAAACTTTGGTCGTGCCCATGAAGAATAATGTCATCTAATTTGTCAGGGTTTACCGCACTGTCTATACATCTAATTTGTCCGGGTTTACCGCACTGTCTGTACATTACGTTAGGTGAACACCATTTCATACATATATCAGACGAAACTTAAATACAAAATGAATCATTTTTATCAACACTAGATACTAGTTTCTTGCTGAATTGGCCATGCTGGAATCGTTTATATTAAGCCGACACCCCCTAATCTCTCATACTCTTTTTATGTGTTTTATCGTTCCATATGTGTTTTATCGTTACATATGTGTTTATGATTACATATGATATGTGTTTTATCGTGCAATATGTGTTTTGTCGTTACATATGTGTTTTATCGTTATATATGTGGTTTATCGTTTTATATGTGGTTTATCATTACATATTTGTTTATCGTTACATATGTGTTTATCATTACATATGTGTTTTATCGTTACATATGATATGTGTTTTATCGTGCCATATGTGTTTTGTCGTTACATATGTGTTTTGTCGTTACATATGTGTTTCATCGTTATATATTTTGTTTATCGTTATATACGTGGTTTATCGTTACATTTGTGTTTTATCATTACAAATGTGTTTATCATTACATATTTGTTTATCGTTACATATGTGTTTTATCGATACATATGTGTTTAATCATTACATATTTGTTTAACATTACATATTTGTTTTATCGTTACATATGTGTTTTATCATTAAATGTGTTTCATCATTACAGATGCGGTTTATCGTTACATATGTGGTTTATCCTTACATATGAGTTTTATCATTACATATGTGTTTTATCGTTACATATGTGTTTAATCATTACATATTTGTTTATCGTTACATATGTTTTTTATCGTTACATATGATAATTGTTTTATCGTGACATATGTGTTTTATCGTTACATATGTGTTTAAAGGTGACATATGTGTTTAATCGTTACATATGTGTTTAATCGTTACATATGTGTTTAATGGTGACATATGTGTTTAATCGTTACATATGTGTTTAATCGTTACATATGTGTTTTATCGTTACATATGTGTTTAATGGTGACATATGTGTTTAATCGTTACATATGTGTTTAATCGTTACATATGTGATAATTCACATAACCAATTACATTCAGATTATATATGAAATTAATTAGTTTGCTTCTGAAATCAAGAACAGATTAGTGTAGGAATCTCTCCTATTATACCTTTGCTGTGTTGCTTTCCAACGAATAATTACTTTATCAAACGAACGATTTCATTATGAAGACGGCAAAATTGTATATAAAATCTTCAATACTTACTTTAATATTTTGACTAAATTTCCATACATTCTTCGTCAACTTGGTCTTAACTATCACTCTAAATTGAGAAGAACATTTGTTTCTCTTTCATTTTTTTTCCTCAAAGAATTCCCTTTGTGGTTCTAGGTATCAATCCTAGTCTTTATCTGAATATATGTCTCACTCGCTTACAAACATATTTTCATTGTTTCGCCGCACACATGTGGTGGGTACTCTAGTCATCCGTAAACTTCTTATTGAAATAGTTGTCAGCCTATGACCGTTTCTGTTGCGATTTCTTATTTATATTTTCTTCTTCATACTTGATGCCATACCAATATCAAATATTGCAATAGGCAAACATTCTTCAGATCCATAATCGTATTACAATTCTCTCTCTCTCTCTCTCTCTCTCTCTCTCTCTCTCTCTCTCTCTCTCTCTCTCTCATTTCTATACGTGTGCAGCTTCGTAGTGAGAAAAGCAAAAATAGTTGAGCATATGTTAAGAGTCTTACACATACTAAAGAAGAGTGTATTTAAATATTTTTCTTTTTTGACATCATACAAAGAGATTGTCTTGACATGTGTCAGAAAACGTATTATGATGCATTTGTTAATCATTTCGATATATTACATGTTTGACTTATACATTTAACTTTGCTTGCAATTACGAGCAAATTAGAGCGCTCAAATTTAAACATAGTGATTGTATTCACCGACATGCATAAGTTCTACAAATAAACTACAGTTCAACGAAAATTAGTTTTTCATCTGATTTTGTGTTACGAAACATTATTGTTTAACAACATCCTCGTTTTGGAGAAATTATTATCATGATAGCCTGATAAAAGCATTTTTTAGTTTGGTTTTTTGTTTGCATTTTGATCATTTGTTTTGTTCGTCAAACGACCTTAATGATATCAATGAATGCAATAATATCTATCTTTACTAAAATTTCAGCCTGTCCATACGCTTTCGGAAAAAGAAAGCTAATATATACAAAGAAGACTTGATTTTCCTAATGTAAAATCTGATAAACATTGCACTAAAACTACTAAATTAAAGAAGTACACGAACAATATGAAAAATACATAATAATAACTCTAGGAACTAAAATAGAACTGTTTACTGTAAATAAATCTACCAATGTAAAATAACTAAATAACGCATATAATTATGCTATTTTTGAATAGATTCCTAACAAATACATACAAAATTTATAACTGCCTTACAGTATTATTATTCACCAGGTCCTTTTTGCTTGGTTAGTCTCAATTGATATTACTGAGAAAAGTTGTATTGTGATTATATACATATATATATATATATATATATATATATATATATATATATATATATATATATATATATATATATATATATATATAGAGAGAGAGAGAGAGAGAGAGAGAGAGAGAGAGAGAGAGAGAGAGAGAGAGAGAGAGAGAGAGAGAGAGAGTGAGAGAGAGAGAGAGAGAGAGAGAGAGAGAGAGAGAGATAGGTAGGTAGGCAGGCAGGCAGGCAGGCAGGCAGGCAGGCAGACAGACAGACAGACAGACAGACAGACAGACAGACAGATAGATAGATAGATAGATAGATAGATAGATAGATAGATAGATATACTATTACAACAATTTTCATGTGATTTTATAAAGAAAAATTGAGTATAGTCACCAGCTCCACTTGCTCCTTTAAAAACAGTTAAGAGACAAATTGTTCCTATTAGGATGAAATTTCTCTTCTTCATTCCAATCATGGACATAGAAGTCGACAGCGTTGGTGAAGCATACCTATGTAAATGTATTCTTGTGCATTTTACATTAGTACTGTATCACATATATAGACTGTTACGTTATTAAATGCAATATAGAGCCCTTTTCAGAATTTACAGCTATTGAAATAATATTGAATACAAATTTGACGTGAAAAAGTAAATAATGCTTGGACATATATTATCGCCAATAAACCACCTGAGTACCAACGTAACCAGAATAATGGTTACCTTTATGACAACGATCCAGAGAGGCATAGTACGTCTGTAACATAGTTAAAAGGTATATCGATAACGAAAGCGATTCATCACTTTTGTGTCAATATTTGCATGAAGAACGCATTGGGATGAAGCAGACAAACGTTCCTTATGATGTTCTGGAGAATAGTTTTATATTGTGTTGCTTTGTTATTATCATTAAAGATCCCATAGCTTTAAAGGTTCATCGATTTAACCTTTTGAAATGAAACTTCTCCTAAGGTATTTTGTCGATTCATAATAGTTTTATAAGCGATTAGTATTAAACAGTTTGGACTATTACAAATCTAAGCCATTTTTAAAGAACTGTGTACTGAAGTAAGCTACCTGACTCCAAACACCAAGAAGATTAAATGTTATTTAAATGAGTAGAGATTCCGTTGGTCGAACATTTCATAGTTGCTATTATGATAGGATTTAAAGGCAACTTAGAATGCAATATTCAGATTACAAAAAACTGGATAAATCTATTCACATTTTATAAATTGTTTTAAAAGTAATATATTGTTACTTACCAGATACATTCGCTACAAATGCTATCATTATATATTAGATGCATTATTCAAGCTAAAGAAAAGTGTATGTAGACGTTTTAACGTGAACTCAACTGGGCTAGATTTGAAAATTATAGTAAATACATCTTTGGCAAAATTAAATGCTTTAAAAGAGACAGTAACCAATATAGACAGCAATTATGTACGGTCCACATTATAATAATTACATTTTTTAAGAAGTCATTTGCACACATACGTGATACAATATGGTTCTCAGAGAAAAATGTTTTACTTGGGGTGATTGATATACATACATATTCGCTATATATCGTGCAATCTGGATACTTTGTCCGTATACAGTTGTGAAATTGTCTCAACAAGACAGAATGATATCGGTCATTATAATGTTGATACATATGTTATTGTATTAACAGGAGTGACTGGTATGGATATATCCTGGCACCCCGTCCTTAGCGCGCAGGTCAAAAGCGAGCCAACAAATGCACGCCGACAAAAGCGCACAGCGAAATATTCCCGTCAAATGAGCACCATTGAAAGCGCGCAGCATAAACTCCATATGCCATTGTATAGTGAGCAAACATCAAAGAGTGTAGAATTTTTATATTCAGTAGAAATAAAATAAAAGTTTGAATCAGTTTGAGCAGACATCAAAGTGTGTACACTCTTAATATTGAGTAGAAGTAAACTAATAGTTGAATCACTGTTTACAATGAGCAGACACTAAAGTATACACTCTTAATACTGAGTAGAAATAAACTAATGGTTTGAATAACTGTTTCCAGTGAGCTGACATCAAGATGCACATTTACGCAGTATAAGCCTAGACAACAATAAACATAATATGTATTTGGGTGAAAATTGGAAAATCTTATATAATCATGGAAAAGACTGCCACATAAGGGGACAGAGCATATAATAACTGATGGATATCGATATAAAAAAGACCGAGTAAATGCCGACGGCATTGCATCGTGGAGATGCAGTAAACATGATTTGTAAAAAGCGAATTAAAGTGATCGCAGTGCACACAAGCACTGTGCTTTCTAAGCAAAACCATTCTCCAGAAGAAGACCGTAGCAGAGATCCGTCGAAGAGCAATACTCTCTCGGAATTTCGTTGCAGTCAGCGAGTATTTTTCTATCGTAGAGAGCGATCGAACGACGGAGAAATAAAAACAATCTTCCATACACCAACACAACTTTGTTAAACGATATTGCCATTCCAGAATCTCTGCACATATCTACAAGAGACACTAATTTTATTCTGTGGGATTCGGGTGCGGATGACGATGCTCGCATTCTTGTGTTCGGAACGACTGAAAATCTGACCCTTCTACAGTAAAATGATAACTGGTTTGTCGATGGTACTTTTAACGTTGCGCCGACACTATTTACTCAGCTATATACTATCACTGCTTTAATTAACAACTCGACCTATCCTCTAGTCTACGTTTTGCTGCCGGAGAAAACAGAGCATGGTTATGAACGCGTCATGCAGAAAATTCTCCAACTGTATCCTGGTCTTAATCCTGCTAGCATTATGGCCGATTTTGAGAAAGCCTCTCTCAACGCTTATGCAACCATCTTACCAGGAGTACGGTTAGATGTTTCTTCCATCTTGGACAATGTTTGTGGCTCAAAGAACACTAATGTAATTTAGCAAAGGCTTACCGTGATGATGAAAATGTTTAAATGTATGTCAAAATCCTTTTAGCTCTCAGTTTTGTTCCAGTTTGAAGCTTGTCCAGACGCTTTTGATGAGTTGGTGGAAAGCAGCCCTCCGGAACTTACACCAGTTAATGATTACTGGGAAGACAACTTAGTTGTACTCGAATACACGAGTAACCGCTATCATTCGTTTCAAATAGATCTTAGATACTCTACAAACGGTAGATATTTACAGAAGATCTTGCTATAAACAAAGCAAGTAACTGACGGAATATCAAGCGAAAATGTAATGAATTGTCATTAACCGAAAACATCATTGCCTTGTTTGATAACAACGAAACAATTCAACCCGGTGTTCTTATGTCAACGATATTAGATAATATTCGCGCGCGAGTAAAAAAAAGTCCGGTGATATAATGACCGGACCTCTCAGCATGACTAATACAATAACTGGTCTTGTAGAACAAGAATCAAACGATGACGCTGCAACAAAGACATACGTAGATGATAAAAGCCTCCAAATTACGGACTCGTTAACAACAATCAATACTGGAATGACCTTTTTCTTTAGAATTGACTTTTCTAATTATTTAAACACGTTCTATAGTTGTCGTAGCAAAATTAATAGAAACATTAATAAATTGAAATTCAGCGGTAAACGACATTTAATTCTCTGACATAAAAGGATAACCAAAAATTTTGTGTATATGGTGGCGTCTGAACAAGTATTATGGTCACCGAATAATAAATTTATTAAAAGTCGCGCTGAGGTTACAGGGTTATACAGGCTGTCAGCTATCGGGGTTGAAGTATTTACGATATCTACTACAATACCACAGCGGTATTCACTAACAAAATCTTCAGGATATATGTTAGTTCTAAAAGATAAAAACAAAGAAGAAACATTTGAAGTCGAACCTGAAGAAAGAAGACTTGATTTATCATTTGCTAAACTATATCCTGATTAAATAATAAGTTCTTCAATCAACTTGAAACATTACCGATATAATCAGACACGTGAATAGCTAATTAAACTAAAAATAAAAACCAATGTCACAGACGAGTAGTTGTCGTTGACATAATTGTATATTCGGTTTCAGCTGTTATCACTGAAACAGGTGTATTAAAATATCAACAATAACAGCACCTGCGGTTATAACAATTTGTCTTTCAGCTGAAACAACAATTGCTGATGTTCTTAATGTCATTGCCAAATTGTTGTATCGTCATGTAGCCAACATAAACTACACGATTCCATAAGAAGGTTGCATACATCGACTCTAGCATATTCCAAATTATCCTAACTGATATCATCAGGTGTTAACGACGTAAAAATATAGCGAGTTTACAGAAATTATTAGGATTTACGATGAGACAATGACTGCGTCTGATTTAGAAAATAATAATAATAATAATAATAATAATAATAATAATAATAATAATAATAAAGATAAAAATAATAATAATAATGTCGCTAGAACTACTGCAACAGATCGTCGTTGAAACAACTTAGTACCATTTTTTATAAGTCTTTGGTATAACTCTATCGGGGTTCTAACCCGCGACCTCATCTTCCAAAGCGGACATTCAAACCACTTAGACCATAACTATCCGTATTTCTACAAACTGACAACATTTGACTTGCTAGTCCCTGCACCTGTAGAGACAATCAACATTCAACTTAGTAGCATCTATACTTGTAGAAAGTATCAACCTTTATATTGATATCCCCTGTACTTGCAGAGAATAATATCATTTGGTTTGTTACCCCCTGCACTTGTAGGCCTATACTCATTTGTTATGGTAGCCCGTCTGATTTTCGAGGCTATAAACATTTGACATTGTATCCCTTGTCTTGGTAGAAACTATAAATGTCTGACTTACTAGCCTCTATATATGTAGAAAATCTAAACATCTGACTTCGTATTATTTCAACTCTTTGACCTTAAAATAAATAATATAAAAAAATGTGAAGATACGAGCCATCTAAAATTCAACAAACAATTTATTTTTCTAGACCATAAAGTGAGAAACTTATAAGAGGAACTTACGGTATTGTGAATTAAATCCCAAAATAATACAGACACAGGCCCCAATGATAAAAGAGCTGAATAAACTTTAGTGTAAGTCCCAGTTAAACCCAACTATGAAAGTATTGACGTTTTTGTGATGCCTCGTACAGTGTTTGTGTACCAACAGTCTCTTTTGCATCACAATCCAAGAATTATATCCAAGAATTATATCCTTATCTGAAATTTCAGTAGAACTTTAAGTCTCTATTTCTAAGTATGTTATCAAAGCGTTGTTTGTTTGTTTGCTTCTTTTGTTGCTTTTAAGAGAAGACATAAAAAGATTTTATTGTCCTCTATTTGACCGCAGGACACAATTAATAATTTCTAATAAAACTTGTACCTAATGAAAAAATAACCTTCTAGAAGTCACCTAAGGCTACAAAATAAAATCTTTATAGTTAGAAACCCGTTACGAATACTGTAATGTAGGAAATGAAACCAGCTAGGTAAGCTAGGTACATGTATAGGGGAATTCCAATAACCTAGACTCAGACCCAAATAAATGTATACTTCTATTCATAATGATCCTAATAACAAATCCGTACCCAAACATAAATGTTTAACTATGTTTAACTATGTATTAGATGTTTAGGAAATAAACCGAAAATCAATAATTCAGATCAAGTAGAAAACGAATTTGATAATAGTGACAAGAATGAGGTCTTCTCAACACTGCTGCATGTTTAGAAAAATGATATTAAAGCATTTTGTTACTTCTTTACTAACAGATTTCAACAGGGCATAATTTCTATTCGATCGTATAAACTGCTTCGTGCATTACACGAAATCAATCTGGAAGCAAAATCAACAAGTAAGGTGTCATTTGATGGAAACAAGTCGCAAAAAAGTGTCACTATGATTGTTTGGACAGCAGGTCAGTTAGGAAAAGGCATACATTATATGCCACAGAAAGAAAGAGAAAATGATTGGTTTGAAAACTGATTAAATTCATGTCATTGTTCGTTAAAATTTGAAATGAGATGATAATGACAAAGCCAAATAAGCCAAATCTATAAAAGATGGAAGAACGAGAGGTGCAGGTGCAACGTTGCCTATAGTTTCCAGAGAGAGAGAGAGAGAGAGAGAGAGAGAGAGAGAGAGAGAGAGAGAGAGAGGTGCAGGTGCAACGTTGCCTATAGTTTCCACAGAGAGAGAGAGAGAGAGAGAGAGAGAGAGAGAGAGAGAGAGAGAGAGAGAGCTTTCCTAATCTCAGCAATACAACACATGTACTACGAAAACTAACACATCTAATGCTTTGAAGATAGTATTGAGGTAAGACCAGTCATGCTAGCTTAAGAGTTTCTACCTAATCTGGCCAAAAGAGAACTAAGCATTCAAAAAGCTAATTCGATCGTGTGAAAACTCAATTATCTATACTGACGGTGGCTATTAGAATCTACTAAGAACTTTGTAGAAACAATCTGTGATGTGGTTTTCACCATCTGTATGAAGCCGGAAAGGAACTTTCTTGACAGTGATGTAGACGGTTACAACTTACGTCTAAATCCGCTACTTACCCAACAAGAAAAATAATGTTCTGTGAAAATATTGTTACGCATATAATTTCTTATATATAAGTAACAGAAAAGAGCGAAAACCATCAAGTTTCGAACAATTCAAGAAATAAAATATTTTGTTAGAAACCAAGTGCAAATATTGAAAGCACTTATCACAAGTCCACATGTATATTATTCCAACAAAGTTGTAGTGTTATTCAAATTAAATTCCAATATTGAATGCGACGGTGTTCCTGTTCCATCGAATATACAAGTGTGTCACTCTCCTGTAGTGTGACGATGTGCTTACATTCTTTCGATTTATCACAACCAGATAATCCAAATATGTTTTGTCTGTAATCACTATAATTCCAAAATTTATATTCCATCCATGATGAACACTTTGTATTTCCAGTCAATAATACTTTTCACAAATTCCACCCAAATTAAATGCTGATCACAGTTATGAGACCAGTTCCGCTTTATATTTTAAATGAAAGAATGAGCAATTGCTTAAGAAGCATATATTCTACGTTCCCCTACTTGATCTATGTCGCAATTACCATTTTCTTGAAATACTATTGATTCTGACATTCTAGTACATTTTAAGCTGTCAACAAAAACATTAACATATTTACCTCCATTGATAATGATTCTAATATTTAACCCATCGTTAAAAGAAAGATTAAATATGCATTGTTTTGTTAACAATGACCAGGTCGATGACCGCACGCAATTCGCTACAAAAAAAGTTTATTTTTCTAGCCTCTTGTACCCATTATCTGTAGTTCCATTATCATTGTTTACCCTGTGAAAGAGAATTTAGTTCTTATATACATGTATACACAGTGATCACAGGAATGTAGCATCATGCGTTCCAACATACTAGGATGTATTGTGCATGCCGCAAAGCAAATGCAATTACGACAATTTCTGTATATTCTACAAAGAGGTAAAAGACAATCGTCCCTCTAATTCACTAATTCCGATGCAAAAGATATGTACATGTATTAGGAAGACCTATTCATCCGAAATATTAATTGCACTAATTCAGTGTTTCTTGAATTGATTTTATTATAGCTTTTGTGGTGGGTGGTATGATGAAATCCGCATTAAGCTCCACATTGTCTAAAATCTAAGTGTAGTGTGCGAGGGCGCGCATGATTTTGTATATATATCCTTCTTTAAAAAAATATTTTGATATATATTTCCTGCTGAATTCTTTAGACCCAAGTATCTTAGATGATATACCATCTTATCACTGTTTCGGTAGTATCTTGACGAACCTTCGGAATATTTTCTTGGTACATAGGTTTGGAAACTGTATTATTATTAAGAAGGAATTCATTTTCTTTAGTAAATAATACCACTTCAACCTTACGAACTGTGGCATCTTTTTTCAAGTGTGAGTACTATGTACACTTTCTGGAATAACTTTTTCTCAGAATCAGCTTTCATGTACATATTAACTTTGATTTCCACTCTCTTCCATCTCTTCATGAAAATGCCATATTTTTAGACTGGCCCTACTTCGCCAAATATTGACGGCACAGATCAAATGATGATTTGGTAAACAATCAAGTATCGCATTGAGAAATAAAACGCAATCATATCAATATTATGTAGAAAACAATGATGGAAAGTTTCGATCTTCAATTTCGTACATTATCCCCAAAAAACGTTAGCAAGAGTCATTCTATTTTATACACAGCTACATTGTGTGATAGCAGTGCTCAATAATGAAATTACTGAGTATCCCCAAATGTTACGTATATTTGATTTAAGTCATTTATTTTTTATTTTAGTTGTTCGTTTGTCAGATTCAAATTTGACATTTTAAGTTTACAACTAAACACCAGGTGTTGATTTCATTTCTGACCTGGCTTCAGAGTTGTAAACAAGCTTTTAAAATGATTGGTTGATTACAGGGACATTATTGAGCTTTGTTATAAACATCTTTCTATTTTTAGTTGGGTCATACGGTGTGTACGAGATTTTGTGAACGTATGTTTGTTCTAAAAGATTTTAGAAGATTATGTGACCCCTTCCTTGTTTACGTAAAAACAGGTATATAAATGATGTTTTAGAGCGAACTATTTAGTAGCAGTTGGGCTGTTAGAATACTAAGTTTTGTGTCATGTTGAGTTATTTTAAATTACATTGTATTGGAAATTATCTCAATTCGTTTTGATCAAGAGGATTTATTTTGTTATTTATCCCGGGTCGATTAATGAGATGGTCGCTATTTCTGCAACAATATCAAGTTCAAGTACGCTACATCAAAGGTAGCGATAATCTAGGAGCTGATTGTTTAAGCCGATTAGGGATGTCTGAGGTGAACAAGTCAACTGAGGACATGTAACGGAAGCAGACTGGATCTCCAAAATTTGGGAGAGTAAAATACCAATTTTACTCTTAACGAGGAGGCTGTGAAGTGCCAAATTTTCGGTCGAATCTATTAAATAACTATTAGTTCTACCCAGCAGCCATTTGTTAGATTTATGAGACACATTCTGCACAGAGAGATACTGGTATAATTGGTTAACCCATTAATTGTGTTTGTTTAGAGCAGTACTGACCGCCGTGACACGAAAGTGTCAGGGTTTGATTTTAAACAGACAAGGTGTTACTTAAAACCAAAGCGTGTCATCTTGACACGCTGACGTAAGCGACTTTCAAAGGAAAGCGCGAGAAAATATATTTGTTCTGATTGGTCACTATTGAATAAGGGGTGTGTTTTACACGAGAAATCTTTACAATATAATATCTACTCGTTAAAATTACTTCAGTCTTGAAAGTTCCTCTGCTAGAGAGGATAGTGTAGTATTATTTGTGGAATAAAGACTCCGGAGAGTATTTTAGAGAAGTACCATCGTAAAAAATAGACCAGAAAGACCGCCAAAAACCAACGGTTGAGGGGAGCAACAAAAACACGAGGTATTTGTTTCAAATCCACGCTTATTATTATGTAATTAATATGTTTCTTCGTTACAGATCTGCATGATTTGTTGATACATTTGTATAATTAGTTTCATTTGTTACATTAATTTAGTAATGTGCTTTTATATTATGAATTAGAATTCTTACCTTAATTCGTAGTTAAGAATAACGTAGTGTTAATTGATGTCGTAAAAACACTATGTGGAGTTATGGATCAGAAGTGTTACGTTAATTCTTGAATTTATCATATTGTTTGAATATTGATTGTGTTCTAAGATTTAATGTCTTACTTTAATTAATGATTTTCAAAAATACATGTGTGTTCACCGAATTTTGATGTCGTAGATAATAATTTAGCGACAGTGTATAATGTATTAGGTCAAGGCAAATCGAATTAACAAGTGGTTTAGCTGTATTGATCTGAAGACATGTGTAGTTAATTACTAGCCGTAAAATTGTTATCACTGTTAGTAATATCTGATTGTTCGAACCAGCAAAAACGGACAGTCTCAGCTATTACCGTGTCACAAGAGACTTAGGTTATTTTACTTTTCTTTTGAGAGAAAGGAAGAAAATAGCTTTTTATTTGGAGAGACATGCAGTACCAAATAGAGGACGTACAAGACGGGAAAAGAATATTGTGAAGTAGAAGTTGCGAGGGGCATACATCGATACAGAAGACAAGTCTGAGTTCGAGCGGAACATATACGAGTGCAAAGTATCTCTCGAGAAAGGAACATCTGGGTCAACATTTGAGTGAGCAGAGAACGCAGTTCGACGATAACAGGTCATGGAAATTGAACAACGCGGATGAATTTGATTGAACTCTCGATTCTCTGATGACGTTAACTATCAGTAATAGAACGGCTAAATTTGTTCAATTCTATATTCAATCTATTTGTAATTCGGTGAAAGTTGATTCTAAAACCACGTGTATTCCGAATGAAAGGAAATTTCACTGTGTATGTATTTGATTAAATTGTTTATTTATCTTTACGGGGGATCGAAGTTTTTTGTTCAATATATATTAGCTCAGTTTGCCATATACATTCTATACTCGAACCGGGCAATTATACCGTGGGCGGTCATATCCTAGATAGCGATTATCAGAGGGGAATGAGTTAGAGTGTTGTTATTATATGTTTTCAATACCCTTTAGCAAAGTGGGACGTAACGCTTACCCTTTAACAAGAGGGGCTTATACAATATTATACAAATAGCGCTCATGACCCTCCAGACTTTGACATATTGGTAAAAGTTCTGGCATAAATCATTTTAGATCGAATCGCTTGTCTCGGATTGAAACAAGAGGATGGCACAGTTTGTACATTTCTGAAAAGTAAACAAACATTAATTGAGTTCCTCACATGCACATAAATACACTAATATACTATAACCCACAAGACTAAGGAGTGTGCAAGGGAATATAAAGTTTAGTTGTGGAAGAGACAATACATATATAAAACACATATTTATTTTGATTGTTTGTTTGTTTGATAAGGATTTTTAATGTAGCTTTAACAATTGTTCAGTCATATCGCTACGATGTCTGCAGTGAGGCAGTTTATAGTGATGTCTAGCACTGGGGCATCATGTTCCACCCAGTCACATTATCCCGACACCAGGCCGACCAGTCCTAACACTAACCTCCTAATGCTGAGCGTCAAGCGAGGCAGCTGTTAGTATCATTTTTGTAAGTCATTGGTATTATTTTACACGCAAAGGCAAATACAGTCTGAATATAATCTGTCCTCCTCGTTGACCGAAACAAAAGATTGATTATTATCTGTAAAGACAAGTACATTCTAAATAGAACCTAGCCTCCTCGACGATCGGAACTAAAGACTTTCAAAGATAGATAGATAGCTTGGCAGTTATGCACTGAAAAAAGTCAAAGTTCAGTTTGTTATTCGAGCTAGACGCGCCGAATCTGGAAAGACGAATATAAACAGCGTGTTTGTTGTTTGTTATTACTAGACGTATTAGTAGGGTGTTGGTATGTGTTGCCGCACTCTGCCTTTATTGCTTGTACACAAGTATAAGAAGGGTCCGCTTACACAAGGGCCATGAAACGAAGGTCATAGTCCACGCCGCTTACTCCCACGACTTCGCCACTTATACAAATCGCTACCTGGGGAGTTGAGGAAAATTCAAAGGGAAGATTTGTCTCTGAACAAAGTACACCGGTATGCAAAGCATGAGTCGGTACGGAAATTGCCAGACGGTGATGCAATTTGCACCAACATGCCAAACAAGGGTCCAATACATTTAAGTGACTGTGCCCATATTGAAGCTAGGAGAAGTGCTTAGGCTGGCATATGTGGGTCTACTTGTGGCCATGCCGAAGACCATTGTTAATCCCGTTGGGGAGCTCTACTGACCTGTTGAAATGGAGACGTGCGGTAGTTTTATTTATCGTATGACATTTGTCTGCGGAAGGAACATCAAACTTTCCATATGCAAGTGTCAGTATCCACTGATGAATCATTCTTGAGGGTGGCAATGGATCTAGTACGTGCAATACACACCCAGCCCTAATCTAATTAAATGCTAAAACATTTCAAATAGGTTTTAAAAAAAAAAAAGCACACCACAAAAACCATGGGAAGCATTACACATTTTTGGTACTGATTCGGAATGAGAAACAGACAAGACATATACACAAACAACTGGTTAAGAAATTAGAAACACCTAGGAACTTCAGAAACATTAAAGATTTATTATACAAATAGACTGACCGAAAGAATTACATAAACCAAATACAAGTAAGACATATGACTGGGTTAGTAAAGATGTTACCAAATTAATTAGAAACAAAGTAGAAGCAGAATTTAGTACAGTTAATTGGGAGAGAGTATGGAGGCACTGGTAAAATGTAATATCACCCAATGTACAAAGTATGATATTCAAGTACCTCCACATCGCCTGGCTAACAGTGCAAATAAGACAGTACATGATAAGGACCCAAATTAGCTGCCCTCCATGCAGAAATGCATCTTTCACAAAGTAATACAAATTGACACAATGTGACAAAACAAAAGAAGAGAGACTAACATTAATAATTGAAATGTTCAAGGTCGACAAGTATAACAGACAACATATTCTCTTCTTAGACTGAAATTTTAACAGAAACTTAAATAGACAAAAAAGTACTACATTACCAAAAACAATGTTAACATGTTAACAAATAATTACGATTATGAAATAGGGAAAAACTTATATATTCGTTAAAACCTAAATTTAATTTTTTTTTAAAAAATATTTTAATTTTAATAAACAAAACTATGAATTACAATTAACACAATTATGACCACTCAAATCGTACAAACAACAAAACATTTTGAGAAATATAGAATAGGAACCTTACTGGAGAAAGTTCTCTATTAGGACGTCATAGGGCTATATATCACAGGACGATACGTGGATTGGACAGGTCTATGGAAGAGTTTGAGGGAGAAAATAAAAACATAGGGCTATATATCACAGGGCGATACGTGGATTGGAAAGGCCTGTGGAAGAGTTTGAGAGAGAAAATAAAAACATAGGGCTATATATCACAGGGCGATACGTGGATTGGAAAGGCCTGTGGAAGAGTTTGAGGAAGAAAATAAAAACATTAAGGCATGTAAATACTTAGAATAGGATAATTGAATATCTTTGGATTCCTAATATCCACAACTCTTACTCTGTACAGTTCCCGTACTTAGAATAGGATAATTGAATATCTTTGGATCCATAATATACACAACTCTTACTCTGTACAGTTCCCGTACTTAGAATAGGATAATTGAAAATCTTTGGATTCCTAATATCCACAACTCTTACTCTGTACAGTTCCTGTACTTAGAATAGGATAATTGAATATCTTTGGATTCCTAATATCCACAACTCTTACTCTGTACAGTTCCCGTACTGTACAGAGAACCCAATTTTGTGGGTAAAATAAACAATTTTAGATAATTTATAATCTTGAATAAATAACTAATTCGAGACGACACAATTCCGAGTCGGGAGAAGTACATACAAATAAAAAATGTACGGAGCCCTACTCGAATGCAGTCGGACTCAACGAGTTTAACTAAAAAATGTCAATGAACGATATAGGAAAAAATATATAACTACAAAAATGCACCGGACTTTGCACGAAATTCAAAATTCCAACTAAACAATAAACGTATGTAATATCTAAAATTATGAAATGATGTGATAACCCGTTTAGAGTTCAATGTCACAGAATAGAACACAAACATAAATATATCACCAGCACAAATAGCAAACACAGAATACAGGAAACCTCTAGCCAACGTCAAACAATAACGATTATAAATGTGACTCCGAAGTAGGATAAATAAATCCTACCTCGGAAACCCTTCCTATAGATACATTAGGAAAATATACCCTTTTCAAAAGACTTGTATATATCCTATGGAACAAATTTAATTTAAATGAAAAGTTAAATGAAAAAAAAAAACACATAACTACATATCAGGGAGTATACACACATACATATAAACTGTTTTACATATGTTTAGGAACGGATGGGGGGCATCCGTATGTTCCCCCACCCCCACCCCCCAAAACAGAGATTGGTAATCGTTATATATTGCTCATAGTTGGTTAAACTATCCGATAACCGAATGACTTTGCTTTAAAAGATGTTGACTCAGTTACGGTTTCTGATACCTTGGAAAGAGTTTGGTCAAGCGTTCGTGTTCCTCGGAAAGCATTAACTGACTAGCGAATGTATTTGATGCGCCAGGTGGTGGATGAAGTAAATGAATTAATGCCAGGTGGTGGATGAAGTAAATGGATTACTGCCAGAAGGTGGAAAAAGTAAATGAATTTCTGCCAGGTGGTGGATGAAGTAAATGGATTACTGTCAGGTGGTAGATGAAGTAAGTGGATTACTGTCAGGTGGTGGATGAAGTAAATGGATTTCTGCCAGGTGGTGGATGAAGTAATGGATTACTGCCATGTGGTGGATAAAGTAAATGGATTACTGCTAGGTGGTGGATGAAGTAAATGGATTACTGCCAGAAGGTGGAAAAAGTAAATGAATTTCTGCCAGGTGGTGGATGAAGTAAATGGATTACTGTCAGGTGGTAGATGAAGTAAGTGGATTACTGTCAGGTGGTGGATGAAGTAAATTGATTTCTGCCAGGTGGTGGATGAAGTAATGGATTACTGCCATGTGGTGGATAAAGTAAATGGATTACCGCTAGGTGGTGGATGAAGTAAATGGATTACTGCCAGGTGGTGGATGAAGTAAATGGATTAAAACCAGGTGGTGGATGAAATAAATGGATTACTGTCAGAAGGTGGAAATAGTAAATGGATTACTGTCAGGTGGTGGATGAAGTAAATGGATTTCTGCCAGTTGGTGGATGAAGTAATGGATTACAGCGACAGGTGGTGGATGAAGTAATGGATTACTGACAGAAGGTGGAAAAAGAAAAATGATTATTGTCAGGTGGTAGATAAGTTAATGGATTACTGCCAGGTGGTGGATAAAGTAATGGATTACTGCCATGAGATGGATAAAGTAAATGGATTACTGCCAGGTGGTGGATGAAGTAAATGGATTACTGCCAGGTGGTGGATGAAGTAAATGAATAACTGCCAGGTGGTGGATGAAGTAATGGATTACTGGCATGTGGTGGATTTAGTAAATGGAAACCTGCCAGGTGGTGGATATCTAGATAAGGATGTTGATTAGTCATTACTCTGAGATTACTTAAGTATCTAGAGTGAAAAGCGTGGCAAGACAGATTTGAAAGATTTAATTTTGAGCCTATCGGACAAAAAGCACATGTAATTAAACCCATATCCACTATCGCACACATCAACACCTTACAAGCATCCAACCACGCTACTCGGGCATTTCAACACTTCAGGGTTACTTTTAATTTAGATTTTCACTAAATTTTTTTAAAATGTTTAATTATTAGAACCTGTGCCTGTAATTTTAAGAGTATTCAAGATTTAATTCGCAATGCCGTAAGTTTTGTTTTAAAGTTTCACTTTGTTGCCAAAGAAATACATATTTGTCGATTTATAACAAAGTTTGCTTCTTGTCACTCTTTTCTATCATTTATTTTAATACCATAGAGTATAATAATTTGATACAACATAGAGTATATTTATTTGATACAACATAGAGTATAATTATTTGATACAACATAGAGTATAATTATTTGATGCAACATAGAGTATAATTATTTGATACAACATAGAGTATAATTATTTGATACAACATAGAGTATTGTTATTTGATACAACATAGAATACACGTATAATTATTTGATACAACATACAGTATAATTATTTGATACAACATAGAGCATAATCATTTGATGCAACATAGAGTTTAATTATTTGATACAACATAGAGTATAATTATTTGATACAAAATAGAGTATAATTATTAGATGCAACATAGAGTATAACTATTTGATGCAACATAGAGTATAATTATTTGATGCAACATAGAGTATAATTATTTGATACAACATAGAGTATAATTATTTGATACAACATAGAGTATTACTATTTGACACAACATAGAGTATTATTTTTTGATAAAACATAGAATATAATTATTTGATACAACATTGAGTATAATTATTTGATACAACATAGAGTATAATTATTTGATACAACATAGAGTATAATTATTTGATACAACATAGAGTATAATTATTTGATGCAACATAGAGTATAATTATTTGATACAACATAGAGTATAATTATTTGATACAACATAGAGTATAATTATTTGATACAACATAGAGTATAATTATTTGATAAAACATAGAGTATAATTATATGATACAACATAGAGTATAATTATTTGATACAACATAGAGTATAATTATTTGATACAACATAGAGTATAATTATTTGATACAACATAGAGTATAATTATTTGATACAGCATAGAGTATAATTATTTGATACAACATAGAGTATAATTATTTGATACAACATAGAGTATAATTATTTGATACAACATAGAGTATAATTATTTGATACAACATAGAGTATAATTATTTGATACAACATAGAGTATAATTATTTGATACAACATAGAGTATAATTATTTGATACAACATAGAGTATAATTATTTGATACAACATAGAGTATAATTATTTGATACAACATAGAGTATAATTATTTGATACAATATAGAGTATAATTATTTGATACAACATAGAGTATAATTATTTGATACAACATAGAGTATAATTATTTGATACAATATAGAGCCTAATTATCTGATACAACATAGAGTATAATTATTTGATACAACATAGGATAGATGAGCTTAGTTCCTATTGTCACAAATTGTTGATGTATTTTGTTGATAAATTGTAAAACTCTTCTAATTTCAAACATCACTAATTTGGAAAATGGAACAAACAATAAGTTTCCGTTCACAATTTGCCTAATAAGTAAACAATATATGTTTACCTGTGGTAAGCGACAGCAACCACAATTGAATTTTACTGCACGCCGAATGAACCCTTTGCTAACTCTAGGTCGACTTGGTTGATTACATGTACACATTTCAGTCTTTTCCAATATATATCAAGCTAGTGTTGCTCTTTATATTAATGCAAATGGTGTTGACATTATTTATGAAATTACTGAACTTGGTAATGTTAGATACATTTCGAGATGATTAAGTTAAAATTCACTGAGCAACCGTCTCGAATGTCATTCGCGATGCTGAACTGAATAGATTATAACGGTATTACCATGTTATCCTGTTTCCATATTCCGAGTTATTGTTTTTTGCTTTATATGCCGTATTCCTTTTAAATTGCTCTTTTTCATCGGACTGAATTTTGTTTGTTAACCATTGGTATGTATGTATGTATGTATGTATGTATGTATGTATGTATGTATGTATGTATGTATGTATGTATGTATGTATGTATGTATGTATGTATGTATGTATGTATGTATGTATTGGGGGGTATTTTATTATTTTATCTAATTAATGTTCATAGATGAGTGAAAGAAAATCATCAGTTGCAATTATTGTCATTTTCATCTTTTTCATATATATAGTCATTTAATCAACCTTGAATCAGTATTACCTATTGAGTTTCTTTTTCTCACTCTGAGCAATTAAGCTACCCTGATTGCTGTTCATGCTGGGTTGTTCTATTACAAGTGGTAAGTAACTTACCTGATTATTTTCATTCTTTGAAGATAGTTTTTACCGCCACTAATACGCCTACATTACAAATTGTCTGTTTGGTAATCATTTCTCCTGCCAATTCTTTCCTTTCCTCCTTCTTTCCTCCTCGTCTTCATAATCATCGAATTTCTTCTTATTCATATTTTTATTTTGTTTCCAATTTGTGTTAAATTTTGTATTATTTCTGAGGTAAGTCCAGTCATGCTAGCCTAAGAGTTTCTACTTAATCTGGCCAAAAGAGAACTTAGCATTCAAAAAGCTAATTCGATCGTGTGAAAACTCAATCATCTATACTGACGGTGGCTATTAGAAACTACAAAGATCTTTGTAGAAGTAATCTGTGATGTGGTTTTTCACCATCTCTATGAAGCCGGAAATGAACTTTCTTGACAGTGATGTAGACGGTTACAACAAACGTCTAAATCCGCTACTTACCCAACAAGAAAAATAATGTTCTGTGAAAATATTGTTACGCATATATGTTCTTATATATAAGTAACAGAAAAGAGCGAAAACCATCAAGTTTTGAACAATTCAAGAAATAATATATTTTGTTAGAAACCAAGTGCAAATATTGAAAGCACATATCACAAGTCCACATGTATATTATTCCAACAAAGTTGTAGTGGTATTCAAATTAAATTCCAATATTGAATGCGACGGTGTTCCTGTTCCATCGAATATACAAGTGTGTCACTCTCCTGTAGTGTGACGATGTGCTTACATTCTTTCGATGTATCACAACCAGATAATCCAAATATGTTTTGTCTGTAATCACTATAATTCCGAAATTTATATTCCATCCAGACAATAAAACTTTTCACAAATTCCACCCAAATTAAATGCTGATCACAGTTATGAGACTGGTTCCACTTTATATTTTAAATGAAAGAATGAGCAATTGCTTAAGAAAAATGGATTATAAGTTTCTATACTTTATCTATGTCGCAATTACCATTTTCTTGAAATACAATTGAATCTGACATTCTAGAACATTTTAAGCTGTCAACAAACACATTAACATATTTACCTCCATTGATAATGATTCTAATATTTAGCCCATAGTTTAAAGAAAGATTAAATACGTATTGTTTTGTTAACAATGACCATGTCGATGACCGCACGCAATTCGCTAAAAATAAGGTTTATTTTTCTAGCCTATTGTACCCATTCTCTGTAGTTCCATTATCATTGATTACCCTGTGAAAGAGAATTTAGTTCTTATATACCTGTATACACAGTGATCACAGGAATGTAGCATCATGCGTTCCAGCATACTAGGATATATTGTGCATGCAGCAAAGCAAATGCAGTTACGACACTTTCTGTATATTCTACAAAGTGGTAAAAGCAATCGTCCCTCTAATTCACTAATTCCGATGCAAAAGCTACATCGATTAGTTAGACCTATACATCCGAAATATTAAATGCACCAATTCAGTGTTTCTTGAATTGATTTTATTATAGCTTTTGTGGTGGGTTGTATGATGAAATCCGCATTAAGTTCCACATTGTCTAAAATCTAATTTGCAGTCAAGTGTAGTGTGCGAGGGCGCGAGCGATTTTGTGTTTTTGTGTGTGTGTATATATATATATATATATATATATATATATATATATATATATATATATATATATATATATATATATATATTTCCTGCTGAATTCTTTAGACCTAAGTACCTTAGATGATATACCATCTAATCACTGTTTCGCTATCTTGAAGAACGTTCGGAATATATTCTTGGTACATAGGTTTTGGACACTGTATTATTATTAAGAAGGAATTCATTTTCTTTAGTAAATAATACCACTTCAACATTACGAACTGTGGCATCTTTTTTCAACTGTGAGCACTATGTACACTTTGTGGAATAACTTTTTCTCAGAATCAACTTTCATGTACATATTAACTTTGATTTCCAATCTCTTCCATCTCTTCATGGAAGTGCCATATTTTTTAGACTGGCCCTACTTCGCCAAATATTGACAGCACAGATCACATGATGATTTCGTAAACAATCAAGTATCGCATTGAGAAATAAAACTCGATCATATCAATATTATGTAAAAAAAAACAATGAAGGAAAGTTTCAATCTTCAAATTCGTACATTATCCCAATACAACGTTAGCAAGAGTCATTCTATTTTATACACAGTGCTTAATAATGAAATTATTGCGTATCCTCAAATGTTACGTATATTTGATTTAAGTCATTTATTTTTAATTTTAATTGTTCGTTTGTCAGATTCAAATATGACATTTTAAGTTTAAGATTCATTCATTTGGAGATGTTTTTTTAGAGTGGGATGACTTGTACTTTACAAATAAACACCAGGTGTTGACCTCATTTCTGACTTGGCTTCAGAGTTGTAAACAAGCTTTTAAAATGATTGGTTGATTATGGACATTATTTAACTTTGTTATAAACATCTTTCTATTTTTAGTTGGGTCATACGGTGAGTACGAGATTTTTTGAACGTAAGTTTGTTCTAAAAGATTCTAGAATATCATGTGACCCCTTCCTTGTTTACGTAAAACAGGTATATAAATGATGTTTTAGAGCGAACTATTTAGTAGCGGTTGGGCTATTAGAATACTACGTTGTGTATCATGTTGAGTTATTTTAAATTACCTTGTATTGGAAATTATT